>ONZH01015487.1:0-36525 GCA_900303285.1 Rhinella marina | reverse complement strand
ATATATAACTGAGAGAAAAAACATATATTTTCTACACTCCGGCTAGTGTGCAGCACACGACAGAATTTTGCACTGTACTGTATAATATATAACTGAGAGAAAAATCGTATATTTTCTACACTCCGGCTAGTGCGCAGCACATGACAGAATTTTGCACTGCACTGTAGTATATATGACTGAGAGGAAAAATGTATATTTTCTACACTCCGGCTAGTGTGCAGCACACAACAGAATTTTGCACTGTACTGTAGAATATATGAATGAGAGGAAAAACATATATTTTCTACACTCTGGCTAGTGTGCAGCACACGACAGAATTTTGCACTGCACTGTAGTATATATGACTGAGAGGTAAAACGTATATTTTCTACACTCCGGCTAGTGTGCAGCACACGACAGAATTTTACACTGCACTGTAGTATATATGACTGAGAGGAAAAATGTAAAAACGTATTCTTTAGACGGCGGCTATTGCACCGCAAACCACTCAATTTTTCACTGCACTGTAGGATATATAAAAAAACGTATTCCCTAGACTGACGCTACTGTACTGCACACTACATAATTGTTCACTGGACTGTAGTGTATAGAAATGATAGAAAAAACGTATTCCCTAGACTGACGCTACTGTACAGTACACTACATAATTGTTCACTGGACTGTAATGTATATAAATGATAGAAAAAACGTATTCCCTAGACTGACGCTACTGTACAGTACACTACATAATTGTTCACTGGACTGTAGTGTATAGAAATGAGAGAAAAAACGTATTCCCTAGACTGACGCTACTGTAAAGTACACTACATAATTGTTCACTGGACTGTAGTTTATAGAAATGAGAGAAAAAATGTATTCCCTAGACTGCACTACAGATCCCAGCAACCTAAGGTACAACAGCAGCAGCAAAAATGAGTACTGAGATCACTTTGGGCAATTTCTTTTGGGTCTGTGTGGACCACGTGCTGTCCCTTCTGACACCAGTCGCTGTGTACAGTGTGCCGCCAAGATGGCGGTAGCTGCACTACAAGTCCCAGCCAGCAGCCAGGAGGAGACAAAAAAAAAGGGTTGTTGGGTTCTTTGAGAATGATTCCTGCCTAACCAAAATCTAAATTGAGGCCCTAACACTCTCCCTGACAGACAGCAGCTCTATCCCTAATCTCATGCAGGCGGCGTCTGACGCGAGCAGCGCGGGACCAGATTCTTATATTCCCAGGTCATCTGATCTGGCCAGCCAATCCCTGCTATCGACTTGTAGGGGCCCCACGTGATGCTAGGAGGTACCAAAGACTCTCCTGCATGTTGATTGGCTGAGAAAAGGCACCTAACATGCAGGAAAAGGAAGCTGCCATTTCCTCGAGGATCGCGATATGCTCGTCCGAGTATTGAGCATATGCGAATACCCTAATACTCGAACGAGCACCAAGCTCGGACGAGCATGTTCGCTCATCTCTAATGAATATGCATCTTTTAGTCTAGTTTCCCACATTTTCCCTTCTACACATGAACTGTATTCACATTTTACATCAATAAGTACTTGTATTTATCTCCAGTCATGCTCTACTAGCCAGCAATAAAATTACCTTCTCTCTCTTAGGCTCTAATAGTGAGTATCTAACAAATTAGATTAATTCTCTCAAGACTTCCAACTGACCAGTGAATTTATTAAATCTGAGAATGTGCATAAAAATACACATAGCTATTTATAAGTATAACTAGGTAGAGAAATATGTATAATATTCATTGTTGTGCAAAATGTAAGGACTGTTTATAATTTACAATAATAATGAGAAAGACGACAAATGCAGAGATTTTAGACTCTACAGTTTCTCATTTATTTAGATAACATTTCTAAAAAAAATGCTGCACTCTTACATTCAATGGTAGTGCAAAAAAAAAAAAAAAACAACAACAAAACAAAACAGTACTGAAGATATGTCCACCCTTATGTTTCTATGAATTTTTTGAGAACTCCAATATTTCATGATAAAAATTCAATATTACTATGACAACAAAACCCTCTTTGGGCTTCATTTCACATTGCAACCTCATGGTGGCCTGAAATAAGCATATATGGTATATACATCTCTTGACATAGCATTGTAAAATCATGTTGTGTTTTTTTTTATTCAAAGCTGGTGATCTCATGCTATACATCTTGGGATTTGTTATGCCAAAAGGAAAGTTAAAGAAGGAAAGATAACTGTTCATAGTATTAACCCCTTCACGCTATTTGATGTGTATACTCGTCATGGAGCACTAAGTAGAAGTCCCGCAAAAAATAAGCCCCTACATGAGACAATCACCCAAAAAATGAAAAAATATGGCTTTCATAAAACGGAGACACAAAAACGTTTTTTTTTTTCTAAAATGCTTTTATTATGTAAAACTGAAACAAACAAAGTAGACATATTTGATATCATCACGTCCGTAACAACCTGCTCTATAAAAATAGCACATGATCTGTCAGATGAACACTGTTAAAAACTACAAATAAAAACTGTGCCAGAACAGCCATTTTTGGTTACCTTGCTTAACAAAAAGCGTAATATAAAGCGATCAAAAATCATATGTAACCCAAAATAGTATTAAAAAAACTGTCACCTTATCCCTTAGTTTCCAAAATACAGGCACTTTTTGGTTGTTTCTACTGTAGGGGTGCATCATGGGGGCTTCAAATGGGACATGGTGTCTAAAAAACCAGTCCTACAAAATTTGCCCTCCAAAAACCATCTGGTGCACCTTTCCTTCTGTACCCTGCCGTGTGTCCATACAGCAGTTTACGACCACATATTTTTGTAAATCGCAGAATCAGGGTAATAGTGGAGTTTTGTTTGGCTGTTTACTCTTGATGTGTCACAGGAAAAAAATGGATTAAAATTAGGGATGAGCGAATTTTTGAAAAGTTCGGTTCGGCGAACTTTCGTGAAGTTCGGATTCGTACGAACCGAACCTAAAATGAACCTTGCTATAATGGCTGAATAATTACAGCTACAATAGTGGGAGTCTGATAGGGTATAGTTTCGTTTAGTTGCAGTTGCTATTACAATGAAAAAAGTTGAAAAAATCAAAGTGCAAAAATAGTCGTCGACAGCCAGGTCGACAACATTTGACAGCATTGAAGATGTCCGCTGGAGCAGTCCATGTCATGCCAGAGCACCAAAAACACACGGTAGATTGTGGCACCAGCCCAAGAATAGGCTGCGTTGAAGTCGATGCGGTCTCAGTGACATCACAGGTCAGAAGACAGACAGGCGTACCATTTAATTAGACCTTGTGCACCCCAGAACAGGTACACATTAGCCAAGGTGTAAGTGATTACACGGGACATAGGACACAAAGTGCAAGTTGGCAACACCGGCAGCATTGCCTTGGACCCAGTAGGGTGGAAAACAGACATTTGACAGTGGAACCAGCAGCAGTAATAGTACTGTATTGGACCCAGTATGGTTGAGAACAGACAATTGACGGAGGAGGAGGAGGCAGCAGCACTTGATAGAACCCAGGCCAGTACGGTTGAGAACAGACAATTGACGGAGGAGGAGGCGGCAGCACTTGATTGCACCCAGGCCAGTATGGTTGAGAACAGACACTTGACGGAGGAGTAGGCAGCAGCACTTTATTGCACCCAGGCCAGTATGATTGAGAACAGACAATTGATGGAGGAGTACGCGGCAGCACTTGATAGCACCCAGGCCAGTATGGTTGAAACTGACAATTGACGGAGGAGGAGGCGGCAGCACTTGATTGCACCAAGGCCATTATGGTTGAGAACAGACAATTGACGGAGGAGGAGGAGGCAGCAGCACTTGATAGCACCCAGGCCAGTATGGTTGAGAACAGACAATTGACGGAGGAGTAGGCGGCAGCACTTGATAGCACCCAGGCCAGTATGGTTGAGAACAGACAATTGACGGAGGAGGAGGAGGCAGCACTTGATAGCACCCAGGCCAGTATGGTTGAGAACAGACAATTGACGGAGGAGTAGGCGGCAGCACTTGATAGCACCCAGGCCAGTATGGTTGAGAACAGACAATTGACGGAGGAGTAGGCGGCAGCACTTGATAGCACCCAGGCCAGTATGGTTGAGAACAGACAATTGACGGAGGAGTAGGCGGCAGCACTTGATAGCACCCAGGCCAGTATGGTTGAGAACAGACAATTGACGGAGGAGGATAAGCAGCACTTGATAGCACCCAGGCCAGTATGGTTGAGAACAGACAATTGACAGAGGAGGAGGAGGCAGCACTTGATTGCATCCAGGCCAGTATGGTTGAGAACAGACAATTGACGGAGGAGGAGGCAGCAGCACTTGATAGCACCCAGGCCAGTATGGTTGAGAACAGACAATTGACGGAGGAGTAGGCGGCAGCAATTAATTGCACCCAGGCCAGTATGGTTGAGAACAGACAATTGACGGAGGAGTAGGCGGCAGCACTTGATAGCACCCAGGCCAGTATGGTTGAGAACAGACAATTGACGGAGGAGTAGGCGGCAGTACTTGATAGCACCCAGGCCAGTATGGTTGAGAACAGACAATTGACGGAGGAGGAGGCAGCAGCACTTGATAGCTCCCAGGCCAGTATGGTTGAGAAGAGACAAGTTGAGGAGGCAGCTTCAGCAGCTCTTGATTGCACCCAGTATGTTTCCAAATAGACAATTGACGGTGGGGGCATTAGTAGGAGCAGTATTCTTTTGGACCCAGAAGGGCCTAGTACAGAGAACTGAAGTTGGAAACTAAGAATATGCACGCTTGTAAAAATCAGTTTTTATACATGACAAAATGTTGATGTAGAGTTATTGTAAGGACTGTAAGGACAGTCAACGTTAAAAAAACCCTCTAACATTACAGCTAGTCTAGTAGGATACGGATACGGTTAAATAGACAGACAACCTCACCCACAGAATCCATGAGGTGAAGAAAGGACATTTAAAAAGGCTCAGATTCAAGAAGGCTTTACGCCAGTTCCATTATCCAAAAATACGTGTCCAATTTTCATGAAATGGACACCTCACTGGCACTCGCTTTACAAATTGACGCAACTACTCTAGTGTCAAACCTGTTGAATCTGGGCCTATGGCTGTTGGCGAGACATATATATATATATATATCTTTGTTACACCAGTTTGATGTCCTAACCGAGTGCAGCGCCCAACCCAATGGATGTATGCTTTTGTGTTTTTTTAGTGCTGTCACCAGCTGGCTTAAAGGAAACCTTTCATCTCGGAACCCCCCCTGAACTAGAGTAAGCGTTGTATAGTGTAAATGATGCTGAATCCGAATATGTAAGCTTTATCTTCATACTCACTTCCATTCTGACGCTGTGCTCCCACAAACCTGCAGTAAAATGTACTCAGTGGACTCTTCTTTGAGTCCTCTCCATTATGTGAGTGAGCACCGGAGTCCACTGAGTGCATTTTACTGCAGGTTTGTGGGAGCACACGCTTACTCTAGTTCAGGGGGTGTTTCGGAGATGTCAGGTTCTCTTTAAAGGATAAGTCCGGGCAATTTATAAGTTTCTGGTTCAAGTAGGGGCACAGAAAGTTATTAATTGCCTGGACTTATCTTTTAAAGTGGGTAGGGGAAAAACCCCTGATGAGGTATGGGAGTGACCTTCCCGCCCTCTCTTTGGTCACTCCCAAAAAACCTCACCCTATGGGTACCTTCACATGTGGCTGCGGGTCTGCTGAGTAAAATCCACAGGGAATTTTTATACCGTTCACCAAACGGCGTTCAGTACTATGGTGCCGTCCGGACATACTCAGTTCTGCGCTGAACTGGGTATTTGCGTCCAGCCCCATAGTACTGAAGGTGGCATAAAATCAGCCAACGATGCGCTGTGGATTTTAGGCAGCAGAGAACCCCAGAAAAGCATCCCATTGTAAAGGCACCCGTAAATAAGGCTAGTTAACCTGCCTTTCAGCAACTGTTTGTTGCTGTAACTAACTGTGGAGGTTTTTTATATCACAGTTGAAGGACAGCAGCCTCCGTGATATATACCCCATAGACAGCCTTATTCCACGCGTGACTGCATGAGAGGCGTGAAATCATTCGCACAGAGAAGAACCCCATGGGGATTTGCGGGGCGAGATTTTACTACTCTGATGATATCAACAAAATACCTCAAGAACAGTTAGTACCCGCTCACAAAACGGTGAGTAGTGTTCCTTGGCACGGGTGCCAGGGATAGAACCCCACGGCTATAGTTCACAAAAGGTGAAATCCCCACTTTGTGAAGCATAGTCGTGGGGATTATTTTAGGGATGGTACTGTTCTTGGGGTATGGGTTGGACGGTGCACCGGTGTGAGGCATTAAGCTGGTGTGGAGATGTTAAATGGCCAACACACCATGGGCATTAAATTTGGAGATGGGGTTCTGTTTATTTAAATGTATCCGAATTAAGTAGGGAATTTTTAAGGTGATTTTGTTTAATTTGGGGTCTAAGGGGGGAACATTACTTAATAAGTTAAATTACAGATTTTTACGTTGGGCACATATTTAGGATATTAAGGTCAGTTTCTTGGACACACGGATTGCCATGCAAGACGGGTGACTGATGACTTAGTCATTCACATCAGGCAGGGGGGTGGTATAATCCGATGTAATCCAGGCACGATTCATCTTTAGAAAAGTCAGCATCTCAACACTGTGGCAAGAGAGCCTCGTTCTTTGCGGTGTTACGATGTTACCCGCCACACTGAATACCCTCTCTGACGCAACGCTACTGGCTGGGCAGGACAGCAGAGCCAAAGAAAACTCTGCCAGTTGAGGCCAAATGTCCAGTTTCTCTGCCCAGTACTGCACGGGGTTGGTGACACTTTGGGGCAGGGTACAATCCAGGTAGGCAGTGACCTGGTGGGTGAGCTCATGCTGGTCCACGCCATGAGTCCGGTGTTGTGTCCCCTCTTCAGCAGCCGGCTGCATGAAATCGCTCATCAGCGATTGGAGGCTGTAGTGACTTCTCACGCCTCCACTAGTAGTGGTGGTAGTGGAGCGCGCTGGTTCCCCCCGAGCGGATGTTGTCTGGGAACCTGGCTGATCTCGCTGGTAAGACTATGAAGTTTATCACATGTGCCATACAAGGTGTATGACTCAGCCCTCCCTGCTGCACTGCAGAGACAATGTTCCTCCCATTGTCTGCTACAACACTTCCCACCGTTAGTTGACGTGGGGTCAGCCATTGATCTATCTCCTCCCTGATGGTCCGGAGAAGCTCCAGCCCACTGTGGCTCCGTTCACCCAAGCTCACCAAATGGAGGACAGCCTGAGAGCGCCGGGCCTGACATCGGTGGTAAGACACCGGGGCAGGTTGGACTGCAGTAAAAGCGGCGGATGGTTGCAAGGTGGTGGAGGCAGAACTTGTGTTTCCCGCTGCTGGCCCCCTAAAGCACCGTGGAGGTGACAGTGGCAAGAATGGGCCAACTTCCTGATGGTCTTCTGGGAGGATGTTGACCCAATGGGCAGTAACAGACATGTACTGCCCTTGCCCATAATTTGAGGACCAGACATCAGCACTCAGGTGCACGGTCTTGGACACCGAGAGTCCCAATGAGTCGCCAACCATTTTCTGCACATAACTGTGCAGTGATGGGACAGCTTTGCCAGAGAAGTAGTGGCGGCTGGGGACTCGCCATCTGGGGTGCGCACACACCATGAAATCCCTGAAAGGCTGGGAGTCCACAAGGTTGAAGGGCAGGGACTGAAGCACCAGCAGCTTAACCAGGTGTCCGGTCAGTTTCTGGGCCATGGGATGGCTGCTGGAATTCACCTGACGTCTGCCCATGGACTCAGTCACGGATTGCTGCCTCATTAGCAGCGTAGATGGCAGAGACACTGTGCTGGTGCTGGCACCTGAGGCTGACGAGCCCTGAGTTCCACTGAGAGGATGCTGCATGATGGGATCTGCAGTGTATGGTGCATCCTGACAGGAGGTGGTATTGGGGTCACGGTTCTTCCAGGCCTGTTGGTGTTGCCTTTCCATATGCTTTCGCATCGATGTTGTCCCGAGATTATCACCCCTACCACGACTGACCCTCTCATTGCACAGCAGGCACAAAGCGATGTGCTTATCTTTCCCCAGGCGGAAGAACTTCCAGACGACAGAGGACCGTGGTTTGCTGACAGAGATTCTCCTTGATGTAGTCAGTCTATGCTTGGGTCTCAGGGAGCGAGAGTGGATAGGCTTGACTACGAGGAAGAGTGAAACCAGGCAGAAGGTCAATTGGACAATTATCAGAATGGTGAGGAGACCGGGTCTCAGCCTCTTTCTTGCTGAAGATATCCACAAAACTGGAATACTGCATAGGAAGAAAGGTTTTCGGGTAGTGGAGGTGAGGAAACAGGTTGGACTTCTGATGGTGGACCGATATGAGGATCCCCAGCGTAGGATCTGACCAAAGTGTCAGTCCAGGACTGGAGTGTTCTGACGCAGCCAGGGAAGACCAAGGATAACAGGGTTCATGGAAGCTGGCAGCACATAGAAGGAGATAATCTCTAAATGCAGAACCCCTATTTGAAACTTAAAGGGAGTCTGTCACCTAATTTTCACCAATATAACTAAAAGTACTGCCCCCCAGAAGATTGCAGACACATCCCAAGCTTATCTGTGTGTACTTTGTGCCTTTATTCCATGCCCAGGAAAAACACTTTTATTCTGCTTGAAAACAGCTCCTAAGTGCCCAGCTAAAAGTGAAAGTAAAAACAGCTTTCACTCCTGAATCGATTTCTAACAGCCATATCTTCTGATATAGTGCATATAATGCTATGATTCTGGTATCGTTTGAAAGGTTGGAATGCCAGCTTTCAAATAAGGTCAGGTTCATACTAGTGGCTACCAATCCAAAGATATGAGCAACTAAAGCAGCCCTCCCATCTTCAATCTGATTTGCTTTGGGCACTTGGAGAGGCAGAGCTGGGCACCTGGGAGCTGTTTTCCACCAGAATAAAAGTGTTTTTCCTGGACATGGAATAAAGGCACAAAGTACACACAGGTATGTCTGGGATGTGTCTGCAATCTTAATATGGGGCAGTGCTCTTAGTTATATTGGTGAAAAACAGGTGACAGACTCTCTTTAAGGGGCATAGTGACAAAGATCATAGATTCGGGAAGTGGCAGCCCACTTACTGAAGCCACTGACAGAGGCCTTTCAAGACCAGAGCATGCTGAATTAACTTATCTGCTGACTCTGAGTCCAAGAATGCAGGCACAGACAAAGTAATTCCTTCGTGAGAGAGAAGGTCACCGGAACTGAACGTTTTGGAGAGGGCTTCTCCTTGTCTAGAACCACCTCTACTGTTGGTCCTATACATTGCCGTTTTCCAGCTTCTGTGGACAGTTACGCACAAAGTGGGTCTTGCTTCCACAATACAGACACAGGTTCTCTGCTTTGTGGCAAAGACGCTCCTGGTCAGACATTTGGAGGCACTCTACTTGCATGGGCTCTTAACATGGGGCGGACACTAGTGAAAGGACCGGCCTCTGGAAAAATACAGCCAGGCGAGGTGGTGTGTTTTACCTCCTTAGAACGTTTCCTGAATCATATATCAATTCTTATGGCCAAGGTGTTCAGGTCATTCAGAGTGGATGGACAGTCGCGACCAACTAATTCATACTTTATCTGGTCAGAAAGGCCTTCCCAGAATGCCACTAGTCGAGCCTCATTGTTCCATGCAAGTTTTGCTGCCAGGGTATGAAACTGGATGGTGTACTGACCCACAGATAGGGAACCCTGATGTAGACGAAGCAGAGCTGAAGCAGCGGAGGACGTGCGGCCAGGCTCTTCAAAGACCAGCCAGAAAGTAGTCAGGAAAGACTGCAGGTTAGTGGTCTCCAGACCTCCATGGACCCAAATAGTATTTGCACAAGCAAGGACATTGTTAGACAGCAGGGACATAATGAACTGGACCTTGGACCACTCAGTAGGAAACTTCTGCAACTTGAAATGGATCAAGCACTGGTTCAGGAAGCCACAACAGGTTTTGGATCTCCAGTTTAGCATGGTGTCAGAGAGAGTTACATGACAGTGACACTCAAATCCGGACTCACAGGTATGGGAACTGCAGAGGTTGCAGCAATTGGCAGTAGCTGGTGGGGAGCTACCTGCAGTAGCTGGTGGGGAGATGATATCAAGGCGAGCAGTGACATTGTGCATGAACTGCACCAGGAAGTCCTGTCATTCGCTTTGATGTTTCATCCCATATAACAATTCCTGTACAGCAGGCTTGGGCTGACCAGCATGACCAACCTCCTGTAAGTGTATTGTCTAAGTGAACCCTCGTTCTTCACAGTACCCCTGATAGTGGGGATAGCCTTTCCCGAGGGAAACACCAGGTTGCTACCTCTTTAGGAGGATTGCCACACAAGGCAGCTGGTTCAGGAGGACCAAGGGGTACCATTGCAAGGTACCAGAGGTACAGTCATAGTCAGCAGGCCAAGTCATAATCGGGTGCGACAGTGCAGGACCGAAGGATGAGGCAGAGGTGAAGTCGAACAACCAATGGGTCTGGGCAGGCAGCACAGGTACAGGACAGGTAATTTGGGTTAGCAACTGGGGAGTTGAGACAAAGCAGGTATGGATCAAACAGGTAGCGGGGTCAAGAAACACAAACATGGGTCAGGTACACAGGAGCACCAGCACAGACATCCGCAAACTGTTCAGGACACAAGGAACTTTGACACTCAGGCACCTGGGAAGGAGGCTAGGCCACTTATATAGGTACAAGAGGGCTAGGATTGGTCAGCACGGTCACAAGAGCTAAACCCATAAATCACAGGAAGTGATGCTCACCGAACCTAAGGAAGTGCTACAGGAAACAATCTGGAAAGCATGCTGTGCCCAAGAATGGAAGGAAACCGTTGAACGGATTCCAGGAAGGATTATGCCTGCAAGGACAGAGCCCATGACTGCAGCAATGAATATGGAAACACCGGCAGGTGATCATCGCCAGACACAGAGCCTGTGACTGCAGCGGTAAGTAGGGAAAGATCGGCAGTCAGCAACTGCTATTAAAAGAATTTTGTGAGTATGACATCTGGTTTCTATGATAAAATTGGATCACCTCCATTATTTGCCTGATACCTTTCTCATTGCTTTAAGATTGCATAATTGTACACTCAGGAAACACAGGATTCTTGTCACCAGATAGCATGTATTGAGGACCCCCTCCTCAGATCCTTTTTTTCCAGACTAATGATATTGAGGACATTCTCTCAGAATAGTTCATTAATATCAGCTCAGTAGTGGTTTAGTTGAATGGGAGCTGAGCTGCAATAACCACTACACTTTGGTGCTGTGCTTTCAGCTCCATTGTCAGTGATAACCCTGGCACCAACAGCTGCAGGTAACAGCTGAATGGTAGGGGTGCTGAATGTCGGACCCCCATAAAGCTGATGTTAATGACCTACCTGAGAATAGTTTATCTATATCATAGCTCCGAAAACTTCCTTATGCCCCTTTCACACGAGCGGGAGACTCGCATGTCTCCCGCAACGCATCTACAGGGCTGGACTCCGGCACTGACTGGGATCGCATATAATGCTATGCGATCCCTGTCCGTGCCGAGTCCAGCCCTGTAGATGTGTTGCGGGAGACATGCGAGTCTCCCGCTCGTGTAAAAGGGGCATTAACTGGCACATTGAGATGTGGTGCCCTGCATTTTTTAAATTTTATATTGGGCAATGGAAGAGCTTATTCTGCTTTTAACTATAAATCTGCCATAAAGAGTACAAAGAATAATATATTACAGTCTAATAACTAGAGATGAGTGAATCATTCAAAAAATGATTCGCCGAACATTCGCCGAAGTTTTCCTAAGATTCGTATATTCGACGAATAGATTCGTTGTATTTGCGTACAAAATATACGTTATTATGTGCTATTAGCGAACATTCGCGCACTAATAACGAAGGTTCATTTAAAAAATGTACGCAACTTCTTAGAAGACGTACGCAAATAGCGTACGAATACTCAGCGTACTATTGTCTACGCGATTACGTAATACGCAGGCACGCACGATGAGAGGCTGCGGCGTGCACTCCTCAGAGGCAGAGCGAATATTCGAAAATGGCATCCAGGCGATCCTCATCATTTAGCTCTGAAGAGCTGAAATTCCTGATCCGGGTAATGGACAGAGAGGATTACGATGGCACACACCACCATCCAAACCAGCATAAGAAGGAGATGATCCAGCAGGTGATCCAAGGCCTGCGCCATCGTTTCTACACCGTGCGGACCCCGGGTCAGATCCAGCGGAAATGGTCCGATCTGAAATTCAAATGCCCAGAGCAGCTTAATGAGATCTGCGCAGAGATACAGCAGGGTGAGTAACAAAATATTTGATAAGTAAAAACATGTACTGAATTGTATACATACCAGCAGTCACTGCGAATAATGAAAAAAAATATAGAAGGACAACGTGGTCGTGCGTAGTGTGCTGCAGTAATTTTGTTTCATGCTAGGCAACGCCTCTAACTCTCGACCCAAACAACTTAAGTGAAGGTATTCTAGTCATTATTGTTAATGGTGCTGGCCGTTCTCCCGTTTGTGCCATGCAAATGCACTAGTTTGAAAGAAAGTACCCTTATATGCCCCTTCATAGCGCTTCCTCCTCCTACACACAGACTCAAAGACGTGCCCATGCTGCAGCTACTGTCAGTGGGCGATATCCAAAATATTCCTACCGCCCACTTCCAGCTGCCATGGAATCAGCCAGCGCGCTATTTGCTGCTTCATGTAATGCAGCAAGCGCTGACCTGTGTGGCTGCTACTGCCAAGACAAACTAAGTCTAACACTGCATGGCAGCGTTTCACCTGGCACATGTGATATGAAGGAGCGGGGGTAACTCGCTGCCCTGACGCTCCAGCAGGCGGACTGCCAGTGGAGGTGGAAGTGGATAGTTGTTGGGTGGTCTGCTGCAATCCTGGCTGGAAAGCACGTGGAGGTGCCAACAGCAATTGACCGGGTTGCTGGGGGGTTCCTGCCTCGCTGCCACTAAATACATTCAGCCAGTGGGCAGCATAGGACATGTATTGCCCCTGGCCATAAGCACTGCTCCAGGTGTCCACAGTGACGTGCACCGTGCTGCAGAGAGACAGCTGCAGGGAGCCTCTAATATTCTCAGCCACGTGGGAGTAAAGGGCGGGGATAGCTTTGTTGGAGAAGTAATGCCGGCTAGGGACCTGCCAGCGTGGCTGAGCGCAAGCCATTAGCTCCCTAAAAGCTGGGCAGTCAACCAGCTGGTACGGCAGAGACTGCACAACCAGCTACTTTGTCAGGTGACCATTCAGTTTGCGCACTGTCGGATCACTTGTGGTGTAAAACTGCTTCCTGGCCACGCACTCGGCAATGGACAGCTGCCGAATGAGAGGAGGTGGAGAAATGCACGCACTGGCCGACGATGAGGTGGATGTACTAATTACACACCGGGATGCGGGCTGAGCTATGGCCCTGGATGTGGCCTGACTGACAGAAGGGACCCCGGGATAAGTAACCAGCTCTTTAGTATTAATGGGCTGCTCTAAATTGCCGGCATGACGCCGCTTCAATTGGTTCCACAGAGCAGTGGTCCCAACATTTGTGGCTTTCCCATGGCTCAATTTCTGTTTACACAAATTACACGTGGCCATACTGCTATCCCCCGGCACAGTGGTAAAACACTTCCACACACCCGACGGGCGCCCTCCACAGCTGGCCAAGCTTGTAGCCCTTGCACGCTTACACCCTGGTGCCGGCCCCACTATATTTGGGTTCTCGCTAGTTCCCAGGGAAGCACTAGCCCTGGGCCTAACTCGCCTCTGCCCTCTGTTGCTGCCACTACTAGTACCGCCCTCCTCCTCTGAGCTCAAATCCTCCTCACCAGCCCGATCCGCTTCCCAGGTCCTCCGGTTTAACACATCAGATCCATCATCAGACTCCTCCACAACACATTTTTGGGAATGCAAATTCGGCTGTTTCCCACCAACTGACAATTCCGGGCAGTCTAAACTCTGACTGCCCTCTAAGAAATCCTCAGGAAGGCTGTCCTCTATAACCGCCGGATTATAAGGTGGGCTTCGGTGGCTTCTTTTTTTAGAAATTGCAGAAGGGACACCACTAGGAGGGAGCACTGAAGGCCGAGAGGTGGCAGAAAATGAAGGGGTTTGCTTGAGTGGAATGGTGGAGCAGGACGAGTCTGACCCCTGGCTACATATGGATACTGTGTCAGCAGATGACAGCAGATCATCCGGCTGAGACTGAGATGAGCGTGCCATCCACTCCACTACCTCATGTACTTTCTCCTCCACTACAATTTTGCGCCTCGGTGGATTAGCCTGGTGGAACAACGGCCAAGTATTGCAAATACTACTAGTAGATGCTCCAGCTACAGGTCTTTTGGCACTGCTGCCCTGTCCCACCTTCTCCTTTTTTTTTAAAGCTCAAAGTCTGGCTGGAACTGGACCCCTTTTGCTTATCCATTCCAGACATTTTTCAATTCACTCTGTAGCCCTGCAGCTGGTCTTTGTCCCTGTATCTCCCTGTCTCTCTTTGTCTCTCCCTATCTATCCCTGTCTCTCTCTCCCTGGGTGATTAAATACTAGCCCTGAACTGGCCCTGCACTTGCCCTGCAGTATCCCTGATATCTGTAATATGGATTCCCAGAGCAATTACACCCCAATTTTTACAAAACAGGTCTCAGAGTCTCAGAACTTTACACACAATGCTTCTGCTCGTCTCTGCAGTCGCAGCAGAAGTGATGCGTCACTGGCTTACCGAGCCTGAGCCAATCAGAGTAAGCCCTGCCCATTAGGTCAGGTGACCGCTTTCTTCCCGGGCTTTTGCGCACGATAAATGAACTAACAGTAAAAGTTCGCTAATGAATTGAAATCGTACGCAACAGCATATACAGAAACTTATACGTAGCAATAGCGTATAATTTATAGGACAAACTACATAGCGAATGCGTACAAAGCCGAAGTGAATCACCTAATATTCGGATTTGCTTCGTAGCTAAAAAATCCCAAGATTCGATACGAATCGATGAATCGATTCGCTCATCTCTACTAATAACAATATAATTAAGATATCATAAAACCATAGAGAAATAAATGGACTGCCAGAGTCAAATAGTTTCAGATAGTTATATTTTGGCAAGGGTGTGAAATATGTCAGAATACTCACTGGAGCTCACACCTTCCCAAGCTAGCATCTGGTACAATTTTAATTATTATACTTCATAACACTTATTGGATATCTTCCAGTTATTAGCTTGTATGAATAAATAAAAAAAAAAAACAATTTTGGAAGCATTAAACAGACATATTTACAAAATGTCTCATTAATATTTATGCTGTTATCCTTGAAACTCACAAACAAGAACACTGAGATTTTGCATTGAAATAAAGTAACAACAATAACAAAAGTGAGCCTGGGAAGTTATTAAAAATTTGTCTTTTTTTAAAATAAAATTGGAAATTCTGAATATGACGTCCTGAGTTTTCAGACTAATGTCATGATATAATAAATATCCAAGGGGGAAACGTCTTTGTGATTTTGTTTATTATGCTGACTATTTCTGACATTTCATCAATTGTTATTGAATATTTGAGTAGGAAAACAAAGCCATACCACAACAAGATATCATGTCCCACAGACTATAAATTGAAGAGCTTCTTTTCCAGTCAAGGATGTGGATGATAAAGTTCTGTTTATTATTCAGAGCTAATTTCCCAAAGGTAGCAGGATGCACAGTAACGGGCATAGACAAGGGGTTTGTCTACATCTCATCAAACACACTGGCCTGAAAATTTCATCCCAATGGCAAGTTATTTAGCTCCCATTTGTCACTTGAAGACTTTGAAACTTCATTGACAAATAGTCATTTTGCATAGCTGTCCTACAAAGTGTATTTGTCCTTTACATATTCATTAGTTTTATTACTGCCTTTCTCTAGCATGCATTTATAGCTCATTGTTGAATTTAGTTGTTTACTGTTAAATAAAGTCTCTTAAATTAATGCTTGTGCTTAAGAAAATGTATTTATTTTGTATAAAGATATTTTAGAGTTTTGATCATATAGGAAAATGGTTTGGTAGAACATGATATGGCTATGTTCACATTTGCATTTGACAGTTCTTTTGGGAGTTGCAGCATAATTCCTGCTGTCAAAAGGACCAAAGTCTGACAGGATCCTTACAAACCGCATTACAAGTTTTAGAAAGGCTTTGGAAATCGGATACGTCTTCCTGCTCACCTTGTTCATGGTCAAACGCTCTGCCTACCATAAGTCTAACTCGCTGCAGTATAAGCAGAAGCAGCGGCTTCCTCCGTCATCTTGAGAGCAGCTGCTGATGAGGGCATTGTTTTCTTTTTTACATATTTCAGCATGTCAGATAGTCCTTTGTGGGTTCTGAGGGTGTCTGGAGGTTCCTCGCCCTGTTCCCTGCTATAGTTGATCATCTTGAGTAAGGGTAGTAGCTATTAAGTAGGTCTCTGTGTATGGCTTCAGAGGAGCTAAGGCTTCTGGCATCCATCCAAAAAAGCAGCCAGGCTGTTTTATTTTAATGTTTGTTTGTTTCTGCAGATGGAGTTATTTTTTTGTTGTACCGGCTGAAGTTTTTATATGTACCATTTTGGTATACATTTTGATTACTTTTTATTATTTTTGAAAGTTGTGGTGAACAGTGTGGTATAAATCACCTACTGACTTTATTTTGTGGGTTGATACAATTATGGCGATACCAAATTTATATAGGTTTTTATGTTTTTGTTTTACTACTCTTTATTGTTTTTTTGCAGGATTGTTAGTACTATTTTTTGGGGTACCTTTTTGATCAGTTTTTGTAAATAATATGATATCTGTATTCTACTGGTTGATACAATGTTCTGGATACAATTTGATATAGATTTTTAAAGTTTCACTACCTTTGCATTAAAATCATTTTTTTATTGTAATTTTTTTGTTTTTTTGTCACCATATTTTAACACCTATAATTTTTTTCTGTCAATACAGCTGTTTGAGCATTTTTATTGTGACAAGCTGCATTTTTTATTTGTGCCATTAATGCTTTTTTAGTATTACTCTGAAAAATCATCTATTAGACCATAGCATACATAACAACCCCAGAGCAATTGTAAGACCTCTAGTTACCATAGCGGGGACTTTTATTTTGTGTCATGAAATACAGAGGGAGCCCCCTCTCTTTGTAAACCAATGAGATGTTGCAGTTGTTATTGACCATGGAGCATAAGGGGTTAAATAGGATGAGAGCTCGCTCCTATCTTGGCCGTTGCACAAGGAGCCATTTTGTGTATCATACCTAGCTCCCACTGCAGACAGGAACTCAAAGTCAAAGATTCAAATATTTTTCTTTCTTTTATTATTATTATTATTATTGCCAAAAATAATATTTCTTTTAAAATTATTATAGCCATTTTTCAAGTTTGTGTTGATGTAGCTTAGATGTGTAGGAATAGTAGTAGTATTGGTGACCGGGTAGGTGTATTGGTAGTAGCAGCTGTGGCGGTGGCAACTATACAGGATGGAACATGATGGTGGACAGGCAGACAGCAGAAGTGACATTTTGGTGGCAGGTGATTAATAACCATGGCAGATCTATCAATCTGCCTCTGCTGAAGGCAAGTGGGAATCTCACACATCAATGCCTTGTTCATTTTGAAAAATATGATGTTTTGGACACTTTGTCCATTTCGGTGTGATGACACCACCTACCATGCAGAAAAACTCATCAGGGATTACATTGGAGGCTGGATAAGACAGGACAGCGAGAGCAAACTCCGGACACTGTTCTGGCTGCCCAGATATCCATGGGTCAGGAAACATAGTACACTGTATGTGCTGGAGAAAGGACACAGTTGTTGTTCAACCAGTACATCTCTACTAACTGACTTGCGTCAGCCTAGCACCGCACCTGAAAAAAACTGATTCATTTTGTTAATAATACCTAACTGCTGCTGATGTTGCTATTTGTGGTAACTGAGATAATGGGAGGTTGGTGACTCTATGTGAGGCATAGAGGGGCCTCCTGGTTCTGCGGGTGGCAGGCATCTGCTTGCCAAAGACTGCAGCAAGCTGCATACACAGTGTATTTTGGTCTTAAAGCAATTTGGCTTCCCTTTAGGTAACAAGAAAACATTTCCTCATTTTGCTTTGATAGTGAGGGTCTAAAGGTATGACTTTCCAGTAATCATAAGATTGCTTGATGCTAGTGATACACCTGTCAGTATGTAAGAAAGCAAGCATAGAGCTTGCCATGCTAGCCAGCATGCCCAAGGAGCGGTTATTTCTGCCTCCACCCAAACTGTGATGATTGGTCAGTGTCATCCTCATCATCAGCCTTGTGGTCCTCCACTTCTGAATCTTCCTCCTACTTCTCATCCAACTCCAGTGGTAGAACTTTATCCTCATCCTTCACTTCATCCTCCATGGGACTTTGTCAGTGTGTGTCCCCAACAGATACAAAGAGGCAAGCAAAATAAAACTTTTCTTCTTCCTCCATTCTTCTGATGCTGCAGTTGTCCTTATTGACAAATTTGGTGGCCTCTTTAAAGGGCCTGGGTATGTGAAATGCCTCTAATGAACTACCACTGCCTTACCTCAAGACAATGCATGCACCCTGCATTGTGATCTAGTATATAACAAACTCATTCAGCACTTTATGTTGCTGGTACAGGTACTACAGCATAGGTAATGTGGAATTCCAGAGAGTTGAAATGTCATGGATCATGCGTAGAGATAAGCGAATCGATTCGTCGATTCGTTGATTCATATCGAAACTGCTCCATCATTCCACTCAAGCAAACCCCGTCATTTTCTGCCACCTCTCGGGGTTTAGTGTTCCCTCCTAGTGGTGTCCCTTCTGCAATTTATTAAAAAAAAAGCCACCGAAGCCCACCTTATAATCCGGCGGTTATAGAGGACAGCCTCCCTGAGGATTTCTTATAGGGCAGTCAGAGTTTGGACTGCCCAGAATTGTCGGTTGGTGGGGAACAGCCTAATTTGCATTCCGTTGTGGAGAAATCTGATGTGTTAGACCGGAGGACCTGGGAAGCGGATCGGGCTGGTGAGGAGGAGTTGAGCTCAGAGGAGGAGGGTGGTACTAGTAGTGGCAGCAACAGAGGGTAGAGGCGAGTTAGGCCCAGGGCTAGTGCTTCCCTGGGAACTAGCGAGACCCCAAATATAGTGGGGCCGGCACCAGGGTGTAAGCGTGCAAGGGCTACAAGCTTGGCCAGCTGTGGAGGGCGCACGTCGGGTGTGTGGAAGTATTTCACCACTCTGCCGGGGGATAGCAGTATGGCCACGTGTAATTTGTGTAAACAGAAATTGAGCCATGGGAAAGCCACAAATGTTGGGACCACTGCTCTGTGGAACCATTTGAAGAGGCGTCATGCCGGCAATTTAGAGCAGCCCATTAATACTAAAGAGCTGGTTACTTCTCCCGGGGTCCCTTCTGTTAGGCAGGCCACATCCAGGGCCATAGCTCAGCCCGCTTCCCGGGGTGAAACTGTTGAGGTGGACATAAACCTGTCCTTTCTGGAATTCAGTCAGTCATTCCGAATTGTTTTGAACACGGGTGCGCACAATAATTAAGGACAAAACACAGACTTATGTTTCCAGTATTAAGTCCTTTGGCCGTGCTTCTGTGGCAAAATCATTACAGCCTCTGGCTTGTTTCTTTATTAACACACGTACTTATTCGATACAAAAAGGAAAGGGGGCGTAAGCATGCAAATAGCAAACAATATAATCCTTGATTGGATAGAAGTTGCATTCCATTCTACGTCACTAGCTTGAAAAAGTCATATTGATAAGAGTACGGGGGCCATCTTGGACTAGTTAAATATATACATATATTATACGCAAGCTTTATAAAAGTTACAAAGTATAAAAATATAATATAAAAAGGTTCTTGATTATACACACATTCCTTTGTGACACACTGACATTCTATACAGCTGCATAAGCATTTACAAAGCTGAGATATATATATATTTGTATAGCATTAAATACATGTATATCCAAATGACATAACACTGTGAGGGGAAAATTCAGTATTTCGACCGGTCTACCTTCACACCTTCACAAAACTAGTACATCCACCTCATCGTCGCCCAGTGCATGCATGTCTCGACCTCCTCTCATTCGGCAGCTGTCCATTGCCGAGTGCGTGGCCAGGAAGCAGTTTTACACCACAAGTAATCCGACAGTGAGCAAACTGAATGGTCACCTGACAAAGTAGCTGACTGTGCAGTCTCTGCCGTACCAGCTGGTTGACTGCCCAGCTTTTAGGGAGCTAATGGCTTGCGCTCAGCCACGCTGGCAGGTCCCTAGCCGGCATTACTTCTCCAACAAAGCTATCCCCGCCCTTTACTCCCACGTGGCTGACAATATTGGACGATCCCTGCAGCTGTCTCTCTGTAGCACGGTGCACATCACGGTGGACACCTGGAGCAGTACTTATGGCCAGGGGCAATACATGTCCTTTACTGCCCACTGGCTGAATGTATTTAGTGGCAGCGAGGCAGGAACCCCCCAGCAACCAGGTCAATTGCTGTTGGCACCTCCACGTGCTTTCCAGCCAGGATTGCAGCAGACCACCCAACAACTATCCGCTTCCACCTCCACGGGCAGTCCGCCTGCTGGAGCATCAGGGCAGCGAGTTACCCCCACTCCTTCATATCACATGTGCCAGGTGAAATGCTGCCATCCAGTGTTAGACTTAGTTTGTCTTGGCAGTAGCAGCCACACAGACCAGCGCTTGCTGCATTACATGAAGCAGCAAATAGCACGCTGGCTGACTGCACGGCAGCTGGAAGTGGGCAAGGCAGTGAGTGACAATGGGACAAATATAGTGGCAGTGCTGAATCTGGGTCAATTCTCGCATGCTCCCTGTATGGCACATGTCCTAAATCTAGTGGTGCAAAGATTTCTAAAAACATTCACTGGCCTGCGCAGAGTGCTGGCAAAGTCGCAGAAGCTTTGCACTCATTTCAGCCATTCATATGTATCTCGCCACGCTCTGTTGGAACTGCAGCTTCAAAACGGTCTTCTGCCACACTGCTTAATAGGTGACGTGCCAACCCGGTGGAATTCCACTCTTCATATGTTGCAGCGACTTCTAGAGCAGCGTAGAGCAGTGGACGATTTTGTCCAGCAGCAGCCAGAATCTTCCACCATAGGGAGCAGGTGCGGCTTTGATTTCCGGCAGTGGAGGCTGGTCCGAGATGCCTGCACTGTTCTAAGGCCCTTAGAAGAAGCCACCAAATTGGTCAGTCGGGACAGCTGCAGTATGAACGACATAATTTCAATATTATTTGTGCTGGAAAAGACACTCACGCTCATGCAGCAGGGGGCAATGGGGGAAGGAAATCCTGGCCATTTGTCTACCTGCCATGCTGTCACTGTAAGTGAGCCCCAACGCCAAAGTTCCCTTGCGGAGCAGGAGGAGGATGAGGAGCTTCAGTTAGAGGAGGGGGGAGAGGAGGAGGATTTTAATGGGGGTGATGATGACCAGGAGGAGGAGGAGGAGACACAGGTGGAGGATGAGGATGATGAGACTTTCAGGGACACAGCAGTTTCTCAGAGAGAGGCTGAGATGGAAAGAAGTGGCCTCTCAGGCACGCTGGTCAGGATGGCGAGTTGTATGCTCACATGCTTACGCACTGACAAGCGTATTCTAAACATAAGGCAGACTGACGAATACTGGCTGGCGATGCTTCTGGGCCCGCGGTATCAATCCAACATGGGGGATTGTTTTCCTCCCCAGGAAAGGGAAGAGAAATTAGTATCATTGCGGGAGAAGCTAAGTAGTAACCTGGCCACAGCTTTCAGTCATCCCCAGCCTGCTGCCAGCTTGTCTGAGAAGGAGGTCCGGTCAAGTCATCCACCTTCTACCACAACCAGCAGCAGCCAGTTAAGCCTAATTAGTATGATGCAGGACTTTTTCTCTGCAGGCTCCCAACAGCTGCAGTAAGCAGGCCCAGATCAACCAGCTCAATGAGCAGGTTCAGGCGTACCTGCAGTCTGGCTCACAAAGCCTCTTCTCAGACCCCCTGGACTTCTGGGCAGGCAGATTACAACAGTGGCCGGAACTGTCCCACTATGCACTAGGGATTCTTTCCTGCCATGCCTCAAATGTCTTGTCAGAGAGGGTTTTTAGTGCCGCTGGGGGGGTGGTGACACCCAAAAGGACAAATCTGTCACCGGGCAGTGTTCAAAAAAATACCTTTATAAAAATAAATAAAGGCTGGATTACATCCGAATTTCATACTCCTCTTGCTGATGCTGGTGGGGATTAGATCAGGCCTTGCAGGGCACAATAGTCTGAGTGTCTTCCCACTGTTGCTGTCAGCTGGGCCATAATTTTACAGCCAAATGTCTTGTGTCATGTCATGGGCTGTGCGAACCCGAAGTCTCCAAAACCCTATTTCACTGTTGTCTACCTCCGCCTCCGTTTTCTACGCTTAGTAGGAGAGTAGCTGTTGTTAGTTAACGTTACTAATAGTTCTATTTAGTATTGTTAAGTTTGTTTTGGAGCCTAAGCCTTTAGCCCCCCCCTCCAAAAGAAAAATATATATATATGTGTTATATATATTTAAAAAAAAATAAAAATGTTTACACTGCCTCTGCCTTCCGTACAAGTTATATTAGCGGACATTGTTATACACCACCGCAGTCTGTTGTATTTATTTTACCTATCACTCTATGCTGATATACCCTGTCCCCTACTACTACTGGCCGGGGCAGCCATAAAAAGCTCATATATAATTTTCACTGCCTGTGTTAAGGTAGAATGTACAGGCTTGTTGCCCAAACAAGCCAAGCCTTTTTTTATTTTTCTGTCTGTCAATTGTAATCAGTGAACAGGAGTGTGTGTAATGTAGTAATACTTCGGCCGGCAGACATGGGAATATGGCCGTGGGAAAAAAACTCTGTCTTCTTCACACTATGTCAGGATCAGGAAGGTGTTAAAGGTTTAACAAAACACTCAAAACACAGGTTTTTCAAGAATATTTTAGTAATAAATAAAAACTTCTTTTTAACAAATAAATAATATAATAAACAAAAGAAAGGAACGAAAAAATAAGATTACGCCGGCCTTTGCCGACGTCGGGCCATCATGTCCTGCAGCTCTTGCAGCAGGCCACGAATGAGCCGGGAGGCAGCGTGGAGCCTGGACCTAAGGCTCCGTAATCCAGCCTCCACTTCGAAGTCAGTGGGGATGTCTGTAGGGGTGGAAACAGTTATGTACTTAGTTTGTATGATCGAGTTACAGTGGTTGTCCCACAAAAAAATCTAAACTTTAATGTACTGGAGCGACTTATTCTGTGACATGTATTCTGTACTGACTGAGCCTTTTGTAGTACTTACTGGACACCCATACGGTGTGGTCTTCCCATGGTCCAGGGGAAAACTGCTCCCTGTCGGTTGGAGCTACCAAAGATAAAACATACATTTAGCTCATATTTTGAAGACAGAAGGTCCACCCATTACACTTTTTTTTTTTACCTACTTTCTACCTCTGGTAGCTGGGCTGGTGGTGTTGGAGGGGCAGGTGGGGTCCTCTCTCGCTGGGGTGGAGGACGGTGAGAGCGGCTCCTCTGTGGTGCAGCAGCTGTCAAAAATCATTAAATAATGGCCTAAGGCTACTTCTATAGTAGCGCCAGCCCGGATCCGGCGGGTGAAGGGTCGCTCTGGATCCGCGCAGCCGCAGGTACACGTGTGGGGCCGGAACCGCGCTCCGGCCCAAATTCACTGTAAAGGGGGCGGGCCACGGATCCGGCCGCAGCACGTTAACCCCTGCTGAGAGGCAGCTGGAGCGAAAATACAACAGTTACATTCAACTCTAATGAACAGTTGTAGCTACATGGGAATAGTTTGGGGCTGGAGGATCCCGTTCCTAACCACTAGTGCTCTTACTGCAGCTGCACTCCCACGTAGCTTGGATAAAAAATAAATTAAATATGTTTTACACTTAGGCCCCATTTACACGACCGTAAGTGTTTTGCGGTCCGCAAATTGCGGATCCGCAAAACACGGATACCGGCCATGAGCGTTCCGCAATTTGCGGACCGCACATGGCTAGCGCTATATAGAGAATGCCTATTCTTGTCCGTGCTTGCGGACAAGAATAGGACATGCTCTATATTTTTGCGGCGCCGCGGAACGGAACAACGGATGCGGACAGCACATGGTGTGCTGTCCGCATCTTTTGTGGCCCCATTGAAATGAATGGGTCCGCACCCGGTCCGCAAAATTGCGGAACGGATGCGGATCCATTTATACGGTCGTGTGAATGGGGCCTTACTAGAGGCTGCAGGTACTTCAAGGGCCGTCCTGCCGGTGGTGACGCCGTCGTTGACGGTGCTCTGCAACATAAAAACGTACACAATTGTTAGATGATGACTCTTTTTAATACTAACACATACTACTATTAAGATATTATGGGTGTGAGAGGGGGGCCATATAATATATTTTTTTCTTCTAAAAAGGTATTTATGGCAATAAATAACGTTATCGTCGCAATAACTTTCTTTATATGGTTAACACGGTGCGGTAGGAATACTTTGGATATCGCCCACTGACAGTAGCTGCAGCATGGGCACGTCTTTGAGTCTGTGTGTAGGAGGAAGAAGCGCTAACTATGAAGGGGCATATAAGGGTACTTTCTTTCGAACTAGTGCATTTGCCTGACACAAACGGGAGAACGGCCAGCACTATTAACAATAATGACTACCTTCACTTAAGTTGTTTGGGTTGAGAGTTAGAGGCGTTGCCTAGCATGAAACAAAATTACTGCAGCGCACTTCGCACGACCACGTTGTCCTTCTATACTTTTTTCATTATTGGCAGTGACTGCTGGTATATACACAATACAGTACACTAATTTTTTTACATGTTTTTACTTATCAAATATTCTGTTACTCACCCTGCTGTATCTCTGCGCAGATCTCATTAAGCCCCTATGGGCATTTGAATTTCAGATCGGACCATTTCCGCTGGATCCGGGGTCCGCACGGTGTGGAAACAATGGCGCAGGCCTTGGATCACCTGCTGGATCACCTCCTTCTTATGCTGGTTTGAATGGCGGAGTGTGCCATCGTAATCCTCTCTGTCCATCAGCCGGATCAGGAATTTCAGCTCTTCAGAGCTAAATGATGAGGATCGCCTGGATGCCATTTTCAAATATTCGCTCTGCCTCTGAGGAGTGCACGCCGCGGCCTCTCGTCGTTCGTGCCTGCGTATTACGTAATCACGTAGACAATAGTACGCTGAGGATTCGTACGCTATTTGTACGCTCATGCGTACGTCTTCTAAGAAGTTGCGTACATTTTTTAAATGAACGTTCGTTATTAGTGCGCAAATGTTCGCTAATAGCACATAATAACGTATATTTTGTACGCAAATACAACAAATCTATTCGTCGAATATACGAATCTTAGGAAAAGTTTGACAATTGTTCGGCGAATAATTTTTTGAATGATTCGCTCATCTCAATTCATGCGGTGCAATAGCAGACCTGTCTCAAAAAGGTGGATGTGACTATAGGGCCTGACCTCGTTGCTTTGATGCTGCATCTTTGCTGCTGGGTAAAACATTGAAAAGGTAAATGCAATTGATAATATATGGCTAAACCCTCACGCTGATGTTAAAATGGGACTTTCGCCAATATATTCTTATATCAAGAACATACCGGAGCCCGAGCACCGCGTCAAGGTATCTCAGAGTGGCACAGGACGCTAACCTACCTATGCTGTATGGGCAATTACGGAAGAAGCATACAGGCCAACACACAACGACCAGCTCCTAGTTACCTCCAGAGGGAGATCACACATTCAATGGGAGGAGGGAGGAGACTGTGAGTCCCACCTACCAATGACTCATGTGACTCTGGCTGCATAGGTGCACCAGAATGTTACCATAAGATCTAAGTCAAGGCACATTCAAACCTGGAGTTGCCACACCTCCAGGTGTAAATGTACAAACACAATCGTGGAAAAAAAGTGGTCTAAAATGTCAGAGAAGTGCTCAAAACCCCAGGGCCGGGACTAGGGGTAGGCGGGGGAGGCGACCGCCTAGGACGCCATCTGGAGGGGGGCGCAGCCACAGGGGGGGTCCAACGGGTCTGGACCCCCCTAGAACCATTCACTTTTTTTTTTTTTTAAATTCCTCAGGGCCGCACCGCCGATCGCCACAGGCAGTGCGGCCCTGGATCTAAGTGCAGTCGGCATGTGGGGGCAGTAGCAGATGAGCGCTTCCATTGTGGAAGCGCTCATCTTTATATTCCTCTGTATCGCCGTCCTCAGGACAGTGATACAGATGCCTGTGCTGTGGCAGGGGAGGGAGAGGCGTCTCCCTTCCCTGTTCTTCTGATAGTCTGCAGGCACTAATGGCTGCGGCCTATCAGAGGCCAACTCAGGCAGCGCGATGACGTCATTATCATCGCGCCGCCTGAGCCGGGCAGCACACAGCGCGGGACACAGGCCAGAAGAGGCCTGCACCTCATGGCTGCTGATGGAGGTAAGTATTAGTGTTTTTTTTTTTTTTTTTAATAATAGATGCTATATTATAGGGGGCACCTGCTGGCAATTTCTCATTGGCCCATTTACTGGGGCATTTCTTACTGGCACATTAAAGGGGGGGGCACCATGGGGGAGAGGAGCACTGTGGGGGCATCTGGGGGCCTTTTTTGGGCACATTATGGGGGGCAATATAGGGGAGAGCTGGACTATGGGGCATCTGGTGGCACTATAGGGGCACTATGAGGGAGGGGAGCACTATGAGGGCTCTAAAGAGGCCTTTTTTGTTGGCACATTATGGGGGCACTATGGCATCTGGTGGCAATAAGGGGGCATTTTTTATAGGCACATGGGAGACACTATAGGGGAGAGCGGCACTATGGGGCATCTGGTGGCATTATTTGGGGGCAGCATGGGGGAGTGTAGCACTATAGGGGCATCATTTGGGGGCACTATGGGGGAATTTGGTGGCTCTAAAGGGGCATTTTTTACAGGCACATTATAGGGGGCACTATGGCTTCTGGCACTAAGGGGGCATTTTTTACTGGCACATTATGGGAGGCATTATGGGGCATCTGGTGGCACTATAGGGGCATTATTTTGGGGCACTACGGGGGGGTGGAGCACTATGGGGGGCATCTGGTAACTCTAAAGGGGCATTTTTTACTGGCACATTATAGGGGGCACTATGGCATCTGGCACTAAGGGGACAATTTTTACTGGCGCATTATGGGGAGAGGAGCACTATAGGGGCATCTGGTGGGGCAGCAAGAAGGGGCATTTTTTACTGGCACATTATAGGGGGTACTATGGCATCTGGCACTAAGGGGGCAATTTTTACTGGCACATTATGGGGGAGAGGAGCACTACAGGGGCATCTGGTGGGGGCAGCAAGAAGGGGCATTTTTTACTGGCATATTATGGGGGACACTATGGGGGCATTTACTGGGGCACTATATAGGGGTATTTTATACTGGCATACATTATGGGGACATTAGCTCAACTGCAGGCACTAAGCGGGGGTATTTCTTTTTCTGTCATATTACAAGGTGAATTATTACTACTTGGGGGTATTATGGTAAGCTTTACTACTACTGGGGGCTATGGGGAACACAATGTCTAGTGTGGGCACTATGGGGGCATTACTATTAAGTGTGCTCTGGCAGATAATTATTTCTATTGGTGGGATTTTGGGGAGCACTGTTACTTTGGGGGGCACCCTGGCACAGTATCAATTTAGCACAATTATTTTTGGGGGACATTATCTTTATACTATTAGAGTCCGGACGCAGTTATTTTTTAGGGGACTCTGTGCCAATAATTGTTGTAGGGGGCACTATCTGTGTGGTAGTTGTATTTTTCAGGGGACAGTTTCTGCAGTATAGTATTAGGGGACACAGTATTGGGGTGGCAGGATGAGGTGTTCAGAAGATGTGAAGATGATGGAAATGTGGGAAACTAATGTCTGCTTGTATCTCTGCAGACACGAGAGATGGCTGAAAAATCTTCATGGCGGTCTGGTCTGAATGGAGAAGATGAGGAAAGAGAACGTCTACAACAAAGGTGACATCACTGGATGTAAGAGGTATGGGGCGCTATGTAGAAGAGGAGATGCTCCAGCTCCTCCCTCTGCCATTTGCAGAAGGAGGATTCAGAGCTGGTTGAGGACAGCCAAGGGGGGCAGCAGGTCACGGGTGGGTGGCAGATGGTGGTGGGGAACCACAGGCCTTGAGCAGGATCTGAGGAGAGGGAAGGAGCTTCCTTGCTGTAGCTTGCTGTTGTCTATTGTATAATGTGAGGCAGGCAGTGCAGCCAGGACACGTCCTCCCCTCTCTGTATGTACAGGCGGGACTCAACAATATCATTTCAGCTGTACAGTGTTTGCTGGGAGTGGCCTATTATATTTAGGAGGGGCTTATAATAATGGGCGGGGCCAATCGGGAGGCGCCATTTGACTACTTTGCCTAGGGCACCAAACTGTCTAGTCCCGCCACTGATGTTCTTGATGTAAGAATATATTGGCGAAAGTCTCATTTTAACATCAGCGTGAGGGTTTAGCCATATATTATCAATTGCATTTACCGTTGCAGTGCACCTTTGTCCGTGATTTCTTTGATTATATAGTTTGTCACATCCGCACAATTGGTTATCTTGTGTAGGATGTTTTTGTGGTACATGTGGTCCGCTGCAGGCATCCTCCTTTGTATGCATTTTTGCTGGGGATTGCTGTTAGCAATGGATCACATGTGCAGGATTTGCTCCCCCGGTTTGATATGTCAACAGCATATGGCAGGGGTAGGGAACCTCCGGCTCTCCAGCTGTTGTGAAACTACAACTCCCAGCAAGCATACTCGATCTGCTCTTCTAAGAACTCTCATAGAAATGAATGAAGCATGCTGGGAATTGTAGTTTCACAACAGCTGGAGAGCCGGAGGTTCCCTACCCCTGGCATATGGGGTTTTAAGCACTTCTCTGCCATTTTAGACCACTTTTTTACGTGATTGTGTGGGTAAAACATTGACCCAGTATGCTGGGAAAGACATGTACTGTCCCTGCCCAGGACAGCTGTTCTAGGTTTCCACAGTGGCGTGCACTTTGCTGCACAGCGAGAATTGCAAGGAGCAGAACACATTCTCCACCATGGAGAGTAGAAGGCATGGCTTTTTTCAAGAAATATTTGGGAGAATGCACTAAGTGGCACTGCAGTGACTGTACCACCAGCAACTTATCATGTGTGAGTTAAGATTGCACACCATCAGATTGCTTGGCGTGTAGAGCTGTTTCCTGACAACACATTCTGATATGTGGAAAGTACGGAGGACAGTAGTCTGAGAAGAGAAGCAGTAACTGATGTTGGCGATGACAAGGACATTGTACTGCATGAAGATTTGGCCTGGAGACCAGGCAGCCAGTTATATATTCCTACAGGATCTGGTGATGCTGCCTCATATGCTGCAATAGAGCTGTGGTGCTATGTTTGTGTTTGAATGTCCATGGTTTATTTTAATCCTGCAGATCTTGCACACAGCAATGATTTTGTCTGACGGCAGTGTGGGGAAAAATTGCGACGAGATGAGAGATACTTCATTTGATAATGTCAACCAATCTTGCCTCAGACCTTGCAAGTTGTGAGCCTACACCCACAGTATCAGCGACATCACCAGTTCCTGAGCTAACAACAATAGAAGCAGATTGGGCCCTGGCAGTTTTTTTGGGAGGTTTTGCCATACGTTGGCTCTGCTCTTTATTGCTGCCATGGAACCATTGTCCTAGCACCCTGATCCAGCTCCCAAGTTCTGTCTAACACACAATCATTAAAATAGCCCTCTACCTCCCCATCTTTTATCAAACTTTGATTTTTGCCACCCTTCTGATTCCCTCTTTATAATGGCTTTTTATTTAGAGTAAGCAAAAAAAGAGCATTTAGGGCATTTTTTCCCCATATGGGGAAAAATGTACATGATAATTGTGTAGTGCAGGTTGTTATGGACATGGAGATACCAAATATGTGAAGGGGATCTTATTTGAAAAGTATTTTTTTCAATTAAATTTTTTTTAACTTTTTTATTTAATAAAACTTTTTTAACTTTTTGTTTAACCATTTAGTAGTTGCAAAAGGACACTGTAACAGGCAATCTTTTGATTGCTTCTATAATGCTTTGTATTGCTAATGCAATACAATGTATTATACTGTCAGTGCCAGTACTATTCTGACTATCACCATCAAGGTGAATCAAAGACACACAGCCAGATGGGTAATACTTCAGGCTGACCTGGGGTCTTCATCTGGTCCCAGGCTGCCATGAACAGACATTGGCACCTTGCAATTTAATTTGTGGGGTGCTTATGGAAGACAAGAGGGAGTTTCCTCCCTCTGTAATCACATAGATGAAGCAGTTGCATCTAAGGGGTTAAATGACCAGGATTGGTGCCTTTGCTGGTCCGGCCCATTAGAGCAGGAGCCAAGGTCTCATGGGATAACTGAGCCCCTGCATAGGAGACCTGTGGAGCACTTAGACTAGGCCACTGAAAAAGATGTTTTGATGGTTACTAAGGTCCTTTATTGACTGTCCTAAATAGGTGCACTGGAGGTCACTAAGGGATAACATCTTCAGGACCAAGTCAGGACCAGATTTATGCCTGAGAAGCCTACGTATAAGCACAGACTCCTCACATCAAGTAGGTCACAATTTAAATGGTCACTGTATGCTCAACAAGCTTTGCATAAATCAATAGTACATAAAAATATAAGACATTTAGTAATTTAACTTATGAGAAAAAAAATACAGTTTTCTCTCTCCAGCAGCTGACTCCTCACCCCTCCACTATCCATAGATTTCTATGGACAGTATGTAATCTGCTCTTTCGGTGAGATAGTAAGATACTGTATGAGTAACAACCTCTGCCTGATAACATGAAAGGTAACTCTCCTCCTATTGGTTAATGGATTTGTGTTTATTACTTGGTCTTGACTTTGTGAAGCCTCCGGCAAACATTTTTACCCTTGTTTCACTCTATCAACAATATACACCAATATAAAATAATATAAAATAAAACTTTTAATGAAACTTCCCAAAATTCCTCCAAGGGTTAAAAATCCAGCTCAAATTAATGTGCTATGGCTACAATAGAGCTCTTCTAGCTGACAGTAGCAAAATAACTACCAGAAAATTTATTGCTAAAGAGACCAACTGAACATACTGACAGCCATCAGCAATGTGAAACAACTAATGATAATACAGTATGTACAAAGCACAGATAAGGAGTAGAGATGAGCGAATCATCCAAAATTCGCTTCGGTGAATAATCAACGAATTTCTGACAAGATTCGTTCTTAATACGAATTTATTCGGTCGAATTTGCGTTAAAAAATAATTGTTGTTTTGTGAACATTCCTGCCCAAATTACGAACAAACAGTCAGCGTTCTTAAAAGTATGCAATACGTAAGCACTAGCGTACAAAGTGTGCACGAATCCTTAGCGTACTATTGACTCGCGATTGCAACATATGCACAAGGCTAGGCCGCGTCTTTAGAGGCAGTCCATATGAGCTAAAAAAATAAGGTGCTAGCTATCCGGCTAAGTGCATAGTTTACTAAAAAACACCGTACAATACGAGCATAATAGGACACATTGCAGTACCTGAAAAAGAATATACACAATGGGCTAAAGTGCTTGAACGTTGCTGAACCTGTTAAAACATTATTGCTAAAATACAGCAAAGACATAATTATGCAAACATTTTAGTGCAATGAATTTCATATTTGCAAGCATAATAGGCTCAGATATACATTTGAGTCTCTCCTTATGGCTGCTTGGCATAAAACACTGGAACACAGTCCAAAATTCAATTGTAATTCACGTGAGGTCATTTTGTAATCCAAACAGGTAACGTGTAATCCACATGGATAATATAAAATAGCAGCAAATAGAGAACCTGACAAGCCATGTCCATCTGGGTGAGAGTCAAACAGGGACAACAAAAACATAAACTAAAAACATGTGCCAACTAGCTCTCACCCATCGGGTGTAGTCCATGTTGTGGCTCCCATAGGTCCTCCAGAGGTGTCCTTTAAATCACTCAGCCAGTAGAAGGGTTCCTTAGATGAGGGACCAGAAGTCCTCCTCACTTGAACTGCTACTGAATGACATCAGAGGACGCTCCTGAATCATGTAGGCCAAGCTGGCTGCCGTGGTGGAGCTTCACTGCCCTTTTCTGCCAGAAGTCGGACTTGACCGGGTCCAGGTGGTGGTCACACTAGTGATCGCTGCAGCCACTTACACCTTCACTTTTCCGGATACTCCTGCTGGGTCAGCACTTCCGGGTAAGGACTTCTGGCTGCAGCGGTTCAGGCAAGGTTGCACCCAGGGAAGAAGCGCCAGCTCCCCTGGCTGCTGCTGACTTTATTTTCCAGGGTAATTGGTACTGGTGGATAACCGTGGACTAGAAAGTAAACGATGATGTCGTCAGCTGACCCAGCTGAAAGGACTGTGGTGGTGGTGGTGGCAGTCCAAGGATCAGAGGCTCTGGCTCTGGTGACTCCTGTAGGCAGTGCACGCGTCCTTCCCCTGGTGGTTCCTTCGGCCAAACTTCTGGTGGTGTTGCAGGGACCAGGGGCTTAGAAAATAAGGTAACCCCGGTAGCAAAGGGGCCTTTCAGGGATGCCATGGGGGATGCCATGATCCCCCATGTACAGGCTGTGATGGGTCTGGGGCAGGTACGGCCGTTTCATTGACCTGCGCCCAACAAAGTACTCCTAGTGTAGGGTCTCCTGGCCTTGGATGGTCCAGTACTTGGATGACCCAGTCCTCCACCACATTCTTGTAGTCCCAAAGGGTCTAGGCGTGGGCCGTCACTGATGCAGGCACAATCGTATTCTGCTGTGCAGGGGGTGTATCTTCACTTTCCCGCTCTCTGAAGTCTGAACCAGTTTAGACCAGCGCTGACCTCAGAGCAAGAGGCAAGCATCATGGCTAAAAAACAGCTGAGCCCAAATTGGAATGAAATGTATTTTGGGGATGAGTTCCCTGAACCACCGCCCTCTCCAGACATCAGGGTGTCACAACTCTGCCAGAGAAACCCAGCTTCAGTGCCTCTGTCTTCCTTACCACCTGCTGAGGTTGCTGTTGCTGCGAGTCATGAGGCGGCTGGAGCGTCTGATGTGGCTCGTGCGGCTGGAACATCTGCTGTGGCTGGTGCGGCTGGAACATCTGCTGTGGCTCGTGCGGCTGGAGCGTCTGCTGTGGCTGGTGCGGCTGGAGTGTCTGCTGTGGATCGTGCGGCGGAGGCGGCTGGAGCGTCCACTTCGTCGCCCAGGTGGATGGCCCATGCCATCTGTGATGGCCCATTCACAGACCCTCTGGGACTATAAAACCGCAGTGGAGGAATGGGTCATCCATGTACTCGACCACCCTAGGCCAGGAGATCCTTCATTGGAACGCCGAAAGGGAACTGTGCTTTGGTTTTCCGTTTGGAGAGGGGGGCTGGCTTCCTGCAGGATGACGAGGATGGAAAGGAATAATTTGTGGGCCGCATGTCGGTGAAACGGCCATACCTGCCACAACATCGTCATAGCCTGTACGTGGGGGATCAGGTGGAGTACACCCCCATGGAGTCTCTGAAAGGGCCATTTGCGACCGGGGATACCCTCCTTTCAAAGCCTCTCGTGCCTACAACGGAACCAGAAGTGTGGCCGGATGAACCACCAGGTCCAGGACGCTTGCGCTGCCTGCAGGAGTTCCTACATGGCGTCCTCCGGTTCCGGGAAAAGCCACAGCCTCAGACGGAGCCTCTGATTCCTGGACTGCCACCACCACCACCACCACCACAGTCCTTACAACTGGGTCAGCTGACCACGTTATCGTTCACCTTTCAATCCACGGTCATACACCAATACCAGCTCCCGTGGAAGATAAAGCCAGCAGCAGCCGGGGAAGCTGGGTCTTCTTCCCTGGATGCAACCTTTCCAGAACCGCTGCAGCCGGATGTCCTTACCCCTGCTGTCCCGGCAGGAGCATCCGGAAAAGCGAAAATGGTCGCAGCGCTCGCCATCGTCACCACCACCCGGACCCGGTCAAGTCCAACTTCAGGAAGAAGAGGACACTGAAGTTCCACCACCGCAGTGAGCGTGGCCTACAAGAGGCAGGAGCGTCCTCTGATGAGCTTCAGCAGCAGCTTGGAGGAGTACTTCAGGTCCCTCATATGAGGAACCCAACTACTGGCAGTGTCAAGGACACTGCAGGAGGACCTATGAGAGCCACATCATGGACTGCACCTGACGGGTGAGATGCTAGTTGGCAGTTGTTTTTGTTTAGTTTGTGTTGCCCCCGTTTGACTCTCAACCAGATGGGCATGGCTGTCAGGACTCCCCCCATTCTGCAGAAAATTCCCTGTTGCGCTGAAGTGCGCCTATTTTCCTTTTCCCCCCCTTCTGAGGTTATTTGGGAGCCCCCTTTGCAAAAAGGGTTTTCTATGTGCTGCTTTTTAATGTAATGTATTGCCCCCGTTTGACTCTCACCCAGCTGGAGTGGACATGGCTGTCAGGACTCCCCCCATTCTGCAGAAAAGTCCCAGTTGCGCCTAAGCGCGCCTATTTTCCTTTTTACGCCCTTCTCAGGTTATTTGGGAGCCCCTTTTGCAAAAAGGGTTCTCTATTTGCTGCTATTCTCTATTATCCATGTGGATTATACATTACCTGTTTGGATTAAGATTTTACCTCACGTGAATTACAATTGAATGTTGGAATATGTGTTCCAGACAGACAGTGTTTTATCATTGCCAACTAGGAGCCATAAGGAGAGACTCAAACGTATATCTGAGCCTTTTATGCTTACAAATGTGAAATTGATTGCGCTAAAATGTTTGCATACTTATGTCTTTGCTGTATTTTAGCTATACTGTTTTTAATCAGCACTTCAGCACTTTAGCCCATTGTGTGTATTCTTTTTCTGGTACTGCAATGTGTCCTATTATGTACTTATTGTACAGTGTTTTTAGTAAATTATTCACTTATTGATAGCTAGCAGCAGTGAGCACCTTATTTTTCTAGTTCATATGGATTGCCTCTAAAGACTGTACGCCGTGGCCTAGCCTCGTGCGTATGACGCATTTGCGCATCAATAGTACGCTAAGGATTCGTATGCACTTTTGTACGCTAATGCTTACGTATTGTGTACTTTTAACTACACTGACTGAAAGTACGTAATTTGGGCTGGAATGTTCGCAAAACAACGTGGGTTTTTTTAACGTAGATTCGACTAATAACTTTGTTTAAATACGAATCTTGTCAGAAATTCAGCGAATATTCGGCAAAGCAATTTTTTTATGATTCGCTCATCTCTAATAAGGAACTTTAATTTAAAACAGTAGTCTATAAGGCGGCAGCATATTATTAAACCTTTATAGTTAACTGATGATAAAAAATTACTCAAGGGGTTGTCTCATTGCAGCAACTTATCAACTGTTCACAGAATAGGGCATAAGTGTCTGATAGGTGGGTGCCCGATTGCTGGGCCATATTGCCACTCCATTTAACTATATGGGACTGCTGGAGTGCTTGACTATCTCCGGGATCCCCGTAGAGTTTAATGGCACAGGAGTGCACATAAATGTCTGCAACTGCTTTCAAACTGAGGAACACGAGCCCCCATTCTAGTGATCAGCGGGGGCTCAAGGAGTTGGAACCCAGCCAATATAACACCTATTTCCTGTCTTGTGAATAGGGTGTATTTTATTGTAATGGGACAACCATTTTAAGACATTAACCCAGTGGCGTAGCTATAGGGGTCGCAGCGGTCGCAGTTGCGACCGGGGCCCTAAGCCAGGGGGGCCCCGAGGGCCCCCCTTGCAACTTGCAGGGCCGCACTGCCAATTAGCCAGGTGCGGTGCGGCCCTGCGCACAGATGGGGGCGGCGGCGGGGCAGAGGGAGATGAGCGCTTCCATTGTGGAAGCGCTCATCTCCATAGTCATCTGTATCGCCATCTTCAGGCCTGCAGCCTATCAGAGGCCGGCTCAGGCGACGCGATGACGTAATCGCGCCGCCTGAGTAATACAGTGCCGGACACAGGCCGGAAGAGGCCTGCATCGCATCGCTGCCAGCCTGATGGAAGTAAGTATTAGTGTTAAGGGGGGGCACTAGGGGCATTTTTACTGGCACATGGGGGCATTTTTACTGGCACATGGGGGCACTGGGGGCATTTTTACTAGCACATGGGGCATTTTTACTGGCACCTGGGGGCATTTTACTGGCACTGGGGCATTATTATAGGCAATGGGGCCATTTTTACTGGCACATGGGGGCATTTGTTACTGGCACATAGGGCACTGGGGGCATTTCTTACTGGCACATGGGGGCACTGGGGGGCATTTCTTACTGGCACTGGGGGCATTTCTTACTGCCACTTGGAGGCATTTATTTATGGCATGGGGGCATTTATTTATGGCATGGGGGCACTGGGGGCATTTTTACTGGCACTGTGGGCATTTTCCTGACACCATGGGGGCACTGG
>ONZH01015486.1:0-80566 GCA_900303285.1 Rhinella marina | reverse complement strand
TAACTCAGGATCAGTACAGGATAAGTAATGTATGTACACTGACTCCACCAGCAGAATAATGAGTGCAGCTCTGGAGTATAATACAGCATGTAACTTAGGATCAGTACAGGATAAGTAATGTAATGTATGTACACAGTGACTGCACCAGCAGAATAGTGAGTGCAGCTCTGGAGTATAATACAGGATGTAACTCAGGATCAGTACAGGATTAGTAATGTAATGTATGTACACATGGCTCCACCAGCAGAATAGTGAGTGCAGCTCTGGAGTACAGTATAATACAGGATCTAACTTAGGATCACTACAGGATAAGTAATGTAATGTATGTACACAGTGACTACAGCAGTAGAATAGTGAGTGCAGCTCTGGAGCATAATACAGGATGTAACTCAGGATACGTAATGTAATGTATGTACACAGTGACTCCACCAGCAGAATGGTGAATGATGCTCTGGAATATAATGCAGACTGTAACTGACAACACCCAACCATATATTTCTTCCTTTGACATTACAGGAAGACATATAAGGAGATCGCTTATGGTGGCACTTGGAAGTCTGAAGGAGCCTCTGAAGGTTTCGACTGAAGGTTTCCACGTGCATCTACACAGAAACCAGTGACACCACCAATAGAAACTATATATGTTTTTGGAGTAGATCATTCAAATAAGTGCCACAAATAAACCACAAAAGTAACCCAGGAGGAGCCCGACATCAACAGATACCTTTAGCTTCTTCTCGGTTCCAAGTTCTTGAATCCAATATCAACAATGATTTACCAACTAGATGAAAAAACCTGATCAGGCCACATGCTTGAACTCACCAAACATCATTCTCCGAAGGTTTATTCCATAGCCTTTGCTGGAGATACATTTGCCTAAAAAAAAATAAATAAATAACAAAAATCTGATTATCTCCAAACACATTTATCTTCATTCAGTTAAAATTGTTCAGTTTATCGGGACATTCACATTAAATCGTTTCTTTCAGATCATAAATGGCAACTTTATGAAAAAGTATGAAAATATGTTTTCAGAGACTTTCTCTGCTTGTTCGTCATCTGCAAGAAGGATCTAGTGATTTGCATTCTGGGAATTGTCCTTTTTATATGAAGCACAGTCAAACTTGCTGACAGTTTCCAATTACAAACAGTGGTAATAATGTCTATGTACACGGTGGCATCACCAACAGATTAGTGACTGCTGCTCTAGAGAATAGTACAGGGGGAGAACAAGATAACTAATGTAATATATGTATACAGCTTCTCCATCAGCCAAATATCGAGTGCAGCTCTGGAGAATAATATATGCTGTACCTCAGAATCAGTATAGGATAAGTAATGTAATGTACACAGTGACTTCACCAGCAGAATAGTGAGTGCAGCTCTGGAGTATAATACAGGAAGTAACTGATGACACCCAATCATATATTTCTTCCTGTGACATCTCCGCTGCAATACTAGAAAACATCAGTAACCGCTGCCGCTTTTATCATGTTCTGAATTTCTTGTGTTTCTGCTAACCTACACCAAAACCTGATATTTTAAGACAGCATGCCCAGTCCATGGAGTAGCGCTTGACATAGCATAGAGCACACTCTGCCCTCTAGTGGGGGTGGTCATTGTCTGCATAGCCATATTGTACAATAGTTGATCAAGTTTTTCAAAACTGGTGTAAAAGAAACCTGGCTTAGTTGCCCATAGCGACCAGATTCCACCTTTCATTTTTCAAAGGAGTTTTGAAAAATAAAAGGTGGAATCTGATTGGTTGCTATGGGGAACTAAGCCATTTTTCCTTTACACCAACCTTGATGCTATAATATTATTAATATTATTGATTAATAATATTAATATTATTATAAACTTGAACTATAATATTGCAAGCAATAATGCTATTGGCTCCATGTTTTTTTAATATGTGGTTGAATTAATCCAATTAAGAGGTGTATACACCTTGTGCATAACCCCATTACCTTATAAGTGACTGACCTCAGTCTTAAAAAAGTTTTTCAGGTGGAGAATTTTTTTGTTACAAAAAAGAGGGGCATAATGGGTTAAAGTTTAGAAAGAATCATTAGTTACTGTCGCTGCCCCTCTGACGCTTATCCAATCTCCACTGGTCTCCACTTCCTGCTCCTGGATTGACCCGGCAGGAAGTTGTCAGCTCAGCCAATCACAATGAGAGGAGGGTCACCGCTACAGCATGTAAATGGGACTGAGCAGCAATACCACATACAACCTGTGAACTGATGTGGTGCTGGGTTTGTTTTTGTTTTTGTTTTTTTTTTTTTGGGGGGGGGTTGTTTTAGATGAAAGCAGAAATGTCTTTCTAATTTTCTGCAATCCCTTTAATTTGGATTTTTTACCTATAACCCATCTGCTCACAACCACCTTTGGACAAGTGTATATACTGCACATTACCAATAGAGGGCAGAGGTGAGTGAAAATGTTTCCCAAAAAATAAGCAATTAAAGTCCATACTTACAGTACACCTTCTCCAAGTCTTCTAGCCATTCTGGATCTATTAAAACATAAAAATTTGCTTCACTTTATGAAAAATAGTATTTATAAGCTTCAGCCCTCCCCCATCTAAAAAAAATCCCATTCTCAGCACTAAAAATACGTAATATTGACTGGTTGCGTATTTTATTTGCCAGTATTGATGAATGCTTTAGGCATAACATGAATCTCCAAAACAAAATCTGTACTAAGACCTCATCTACCATGTGGCATTTATTAAAGGAGTTGTCCGCCTTTTATTAAATGAAGGCCCTTTAAAGGGGTTGTGTCACTTCGGCAAATAGCATTTATCATGTCGAGAAAATGAATACAAGGCACTTACTAATGTATTGTGATTGTCCATATTGCTTCCTTTGCTGGATTCATTTTTCCATCACATTATACACTGCTTGTTTCCATGGTTACAACCACCTTGCAATTCATCAGTGATGGTTGTACTTGCACACTATAGAAAAAAGCACCAGCCTATGTGCACTCCCATGGTCACAACCACAAGAGAGGCTGCCAAATTTTCCTATAGTGTGAAAGCACGACCACCATGAATGGGAAGCGCCCTGAGCATGCTCGGCCACTGCTCCATTCACTTCTATAGGGCTTATGTAAATAGCGAGCCAGCACTTGGCAATACCATAAAAATGCGTGATGCGACCTCTGGCATTTTGGGGGCTCTGTTGTAAGGATAGGTGCAGGTCCCAGAGGTGAGCCCCACCAATCAGACATTGGGGGCATAACCTAGTGATATTCCCCCAATGTCCAAGATGGGACAACCCCTTTAAGCCTTGATAATTTTGTATTGTAGTTTCATTACTTTTTTTTGTTTGTTTAATAACAAAATATTTCATCTTTTTGGTCCCACAGATTTGTTTGATGCTGACACTCACTCAGGTCTTGCATAGGAACCCATCTAGGTTGCAATCTTCTGGGAAATCCATCCCTAAAACCTGAATCAAGACCTAAGAATAAAGGGGAAATGTATTGATCAATTGAATGTTTTTATAAAAGAAGAAAAGAACTATGGGGGTCCTTTATTAACGCCGGCCTTAATAAAGCCCCTTTGCTGGCAGTGTATTCACCAAAGTTATGTAGAGGTGCTGGCCGTTACATAACTTCGGCACATATAGCGCTGCTTCCTAGCTGGCTTACATTTAGACCATTTTTTAGGGCTAAACTAGGCGTAAAAAATGATGACTGAAATGAACGTACTGGCCCATCCCCTTCCCCGCCCATGCCACACCCACTTTTTTAGACCTGGCGTAGGCAGGAAAAAGTTGCAGAAAGAGCTGTGGAAGAGTTTTTTAGACATACTGTGTGACCGATGCAGAGGTCAGGAGGGAGAAGATAAGCTATAATATCACCTATTGTTTTTTTTAATATAGATAGTGACTTGGAAAATTTAACAAAAAGATCACCAAAAATTCTAAGAAATTGTTTAACATAAAAAACATTTTTAAACAAAAAGGTCATTTTCTGAAAACATATTTCCATTAATTGGGTATTCCAAGATTTTAATATTAATGGTCTATCTTCAGACCATCGATCAATGGGATCCGACACACCGCACTCCCACGGATCAGCTGTTTCAGAGTATCCACAGCTTTAGAAGGTGCTGCTACCTGCAGAGTTGCTTCCATTCACATGTGTGGGGGCAGCACTACAGTTACCAGCTCCGTTAACCACACAGTTGATCGGTGGAGATGTGTGGTGTTAATCCCCGTCAATAGGAATGAGTGAATCGACTTTGGATGAAGCGTTCCGTAAAGTATTAGAATGTATTGGCTCTGATGAGCCACAGTTATTACTTTGCAAAGTCTGGAGAGACTTCGGATAATAACTTCAGAAATGAATTTCTACTGTAAAAAAACTTTTACCGAACTCAGACTTGGTTCCAGGTACAGAAAATGAGTTTGATAAAAGGTTTTTTTACAGTAGAAATTCATGCAAAGTAATATCATCAGCTCATTCGAGCCAATACATTCTAATACTGTAAGGAGGCAGGGAAGACAGTGGAGCGGGGAACCTGATGGCAGGGGCAGCGCAGAACAGGTAAGTATGTTTTTTAAAGTGGCTGGGTGGGCTGATCTGAGGTCTGAGTGGGGGGCACAAGACGCTGGTCTGAGGGGGGCACAAGACGCTGATCTGAGGTCTGATGGGGGCACAAGATGTTGATATGAGGTCTGTGGGGGGGCACAAGGCGCTGGTCTGAGGGGGGCACAAGACCCTGATCTGAGGGGGGCACAAGACATTGATCTGAGGTCTGATGGGGGCACAAGACGCTGACCTGAGGTCTGATGGGGGCATAAGACGCTGACCTGAGGTCTGATGGGGGCACACTGTGTTGATCTGAGGTCTGATGGGGGCACAAGACGCTGATCTGAAGTCTGATGGGGGCACAAGACGCTGAACTGAGGTCTGATGGGGCACAAGACGCTGATCTGAGGTCTGATGGGGGCACAAGATGCTGATCTGAGGTCTGAAGGGGGACACAAGATGTTGATCTGAGGTCTGATGGGGGCACATTGTGTTGATCTGAGGTCTGATGGGGCACAAGACGCTGATCTGAGGTCTGATGGGGGCACATTGTGTTGATCTGAGGTCTGATGGGGGCACATTGTGTTGATCTGAGGTCTGATGGGGGCACAAGATGCTGATCTGAGGTCTGATGGGGCACAAGATGTTGATCTGAGGTCTGAGGGGGGCACAAGACGCTGGTCTGAGGGGGGCACAAGACCCTGATCTGAGGTCTGTGGGGGCACAAGACCCTGATCTGAGGTCTGAGGGGGGCACAAGACCCTGATCTGAGGGGGGCACAGGACGTTGATCTGAAGTCTGATGGGGCACAAGACGCTGATCTGAGGTCTGATGGGGGCACAAGACGCTGACCTGAGGTCTGATGGGGGCACAAGACGCTGACCTGAGGTCTGATGGGGGCACATTGTGTTGATCTGAGGTCTGATGGGGCACAAGACGCTGATCTGAGGTCTGATGGGGGCACAAGACGCTGATCTGAGGTCTGATGGGGGCACAAGACGCTGATCTGAGGTCTGATGGGGCACAAGACGCTGATCTGAGGTCTGATGGGGCACAAGACGCTGATCTGAGGTCTGATGGGGGCACAAGACGCTGATCTGAGGTCTGAAGGGGGACACAAGATGTTGATCTGAGGTCTGATGGGGCACAAGACGCTGACCTGAGGTCTGATGGGGGCACATTGTGTTGATCTGAGATCTGATGGGGCACAAGACGCTGATCTGAGTTCTGATGGGGGCACAAGACGCTGATCTGAGGTCTGATGGGGGCACAAGACGCTGATCTGAGGTTTGATGGGGGCACAAGACGCTGATCTGAGGTCTGAAGGGGGACACAAGATGTTGATCTGAGGTCTGATGGGGCACAAGACGCTGATCTGAGGTCTGATGGGGGCACATTGTGTTGATCTGAGGTCTGATGGGGGCACAAGACGCTGATCTGAGGTCTGATGGGGGCACAAGACGCTGATCTGTGGTAGTACCACATTATCAGTACTAGTGTTATATGTGATTTTACACAGGACTGCCGGTAACACTACTACATTTTCTATACTCAGATAGCCATCACTGTGTTACCTCTACAGTTACAAAGGACTGCAGGGGACATCTACTATATTATCTATACACAGATAGTTATCACTTTGTAAGGGGACTCTCTGAGACTTTATCGCCCAAGGGCCCACCTGAACCTGGAGCCGGCCCTGGGCTGACGTCACACATGCGCAGAAGGACTCAGAGGGTGGTAGGGGAAAGTTAGCGGCTGCACTGCTGTAAGTAAGTGCCCCCAAACAACGTGATGACCGGGGGGGGGTTTAATTGGGAGCGGGACTATATACTTAAGGCCCCATCCATATACTTAAGGCCCCATCCATATACTTAAGGCCCCATCCTTATTTTATATACTTAAGGCCCCATCCTGTATAGCAGGGGTCCCCAACCACCGGGCCGGGGACAAGGAGATGATTCCATTGTAGAAGCGCTCATCTCCATAGTCATTTGTATTGCCGTCAGGCGTCCTCAGGACGGCGATACAGATGTCTGTGCTGTGGCAGGGGAGGGAGAGGCGTCTCCCCTGCCCGTTCCTCTGATAGGCTACAGGCACTAGACGTCATCGCGCCGCCTGAGCCGTACAGAGCAGGACACAGGCCGGAGGAGGCCTGCATCGCATCGCTACCCGCACCATGGAGGTAAGTATAAGTGTTTGGTTTTTTTTGTTTTTTAATTGGACATCTATGATGGGGGGGGGGCATCTATGGGGGCACACCTGGGCCCTGGGGAAATGGTCTACCAAGAAACCGGGCCTCGGTGCAAAAAAGGTTGGGGACCACTGCTGTATAGGATAATAGAGATGGCAGACATGGCACACATAACTCACACATGATTAAACACCAGTGAGGGGTTTAGTGATGTGAGCTATGTGTGTGCCATCTCCATTATCCCATACAGGAAAATATAGTGACAGTATTAAAAGTCAGACTGTATAGAGCTATAAATAAAGTGCAGAGATATATAGTGTGATATAGGACAGTATAGAGAGCTATAAATACAGTGTAGATATATATATATATACTGTCCTACTCTATATATCTCTGCACTGTATTTATAGCTCTCTATACAGTCCTATATCACTCTATATATCTCTACACTCTATTTATAGCTCTATACTGTATGATGTTAGTACTGTCACTATATTTTCCTGTATGGGATAATGGAGATGGGATGGCACACATACTTCTTTAAGTAAATATATATATAAATGGGGGGGGGCGCCGAGAGAACGTTTCGCACAGGGTGCCATCCACCCTAAGGCCGGCGCTGTGTACAGTATTCCTAACAAAGATTTATGCGAATTAACATCATGTGTTTCATCCAAAGTCGATTTGCTCATCCCTACCCTATTCTGATGATAGGCTATCAATATTCAAATCCTGGAATACTCCTTTAAAGGGGTCTTCTGTGACTTTATGACCTTTCTATAGGACAGAATCTTTTTTTTTCATAAGTGGGGATCTGACCTCTGGAAGTCACACCAATCAAGAGAAAGAAGGAACCCATTCAAGTGAATGGTACTGAGTCCAGTACCAGCCACGTGTGCCTGAATAAATAATGAAGAGGAGTATCATGATTATTCATTTTGCTGATCAGAGAGGGTCACAGACATTGAGGAAAATACTCACCCAGTTGGTTCCTAACCCATGGAGTTATTGCTGGTATTCCAGAAAGTCCATCTGTTAAAAAAAAAACACCACAATGGTAAGAATGGTGAAAATAGCCTAAGATATTCTGCGGCATTGGCTGGACATATTTTCCATGGTTCTTTTGGTTATGCCACCCCATGACTGTACGTATTTTCCAAAGGTGGAACATTTTGGAACTCCTCTTAGGACTCTTTCACACTAGCGTTAGCACGGATCCGGCACCACACATGCGCTCCGGCCCCACACATGTTGACAGACATTGAGACAGCAATACATACAGACATACACACACAAACACATACATACTTACATACTCCAGCCCCGGACACCGGCAGCACGTATTCACGCGCCTCCTGCGCGCAGTGATGACGATTCCCCACAGCGCCCTCTGCTGGGCGCAGTGGGGAAACGTCATAGCTGCGCGCAGGAGGTGCGTGACGACGTGCTGCGGGTGTCCCGGGCTGGAGTATGTGAGTATGTATGTCTGTATGTATGTCTGTATGTATGTATTTCTATGTAGCCGGATCCGGAATGACCCCCCATTGCAAGTCAATGGAGGACAGATCCGGATTACTGGTGTGTCACACCAAATGGATCCGTCCCCATTGACTTGCATTGGGGGTCATTCCGAATCCGGCTTGGTGTGGATGCCTGGACCGGAGAGAAAACCGCAGCATGCTGCGGTTTGTTCTCCGGTCTGAAGACAACGGAATGCTTTCAGGAGCGCTCCGTTGTCTTCAGTTCAGTTTTGTCCCCATTGACAATGAATGGGGACAAAACTGAAGCGTTTTATTCCGGTATTGAGCCCATATGACGGAACTCAATACCGGAATTTAAAAACGCTAGTGTGAAAGTAGCCTTAGCCATTCCCAAAACATTCAAAAATGTCTAAATAGACCAAAAAAAACAAAATGTCCTTTTTGCCTCAATTTGAGGTGGAATTTTATTTAGTGAATCACTCATGTAAACAACAATAAAAATAAAGCAACACTATAATAAACTTCTAAATTCATCTCAATTTCATTTTGTTTTTGATCATTTCATTTACACATAAACACTCACTTAGTAATTCCCAAATCACGTGTGGTGAGTCCAGCTTTCCAGGAAATTCACCTATACAAATTAAAAATAAACATAATTTTTATAATTTTTTATAATTTGTTCCCCTCCAAATAACAGTTCCCTCTCCCAACTTATTCATTATTCTTTAAGAATTAAGATTTTTTTTAAATTCGTAGACTATAGATTGTATAGACACATAGGAACAAAAACATGAAAAACAACGTTTACATAGTAGGAATTTGTCCACAGCGTGAATACTAGGTCACTGCTATTAGAGACATTTGCACATAAACTTACTCAAATCTTTTAGGGTGTAGCCTTGTTTTCTCCTGTGATCATAAATTCCTCCTACTTTAGTACAAAAAAAAAACATTTCAAATGAATTTAGAAGAAAAAAAGAATAAAGAAAATCAAAATAAGATAAATTAATTTCTGGGAAATGAATATAATTTGTGGATAGAGACCTTATGGGCTGTTTGACTATTTTTTATTATAAGCAAGTGGTGAACATCACATAACATTCCGACATTTCCCTCTTTTTATGCCACGTACACAATTAAAAATAAAAATGGTGTTGCAAGGTTGGGATCGGGTGAGAAGGGGCTGGGTCATGGCGCCTTGGCCTATTTACTATAATATAGCTTCCTGGCATAATTATAGTTGAAATCTACTCCAGCTCCGAGTCATGTATGTATGCCTCTTAATAAATCCAGCACTACGATGAGTTGTATAAAATCTATTCCCAAAACATCAACATGGACACATCTTCAATGTTTTCTCTTCGTTCACCTCAAAGTTCAGCCTTTTCGTTCTCCTGCTCCGTTAAGGCCTCTTTCACACTAGCGGCAGTCCGGATCCGGCAGGTGAAGGGTGCCGTCGGATCCGGACTGCCGCAGGGACATGTGTGGGGCCGGAACCGCGTTCCAGCCCCACACATGTCACACAGTAGCATATACATACACACACATACACAAACACATACATACTTACATACTTCAGGCAGGCAGGCCGCACGTCTTCACGCCCAGGAGGCGCGCCGCTATGCGATTCCCCACAGCACTGTAGGGAATCGTCATAGCGGCGCACCTCCTGGGCATGAAGATGTGTGGCCTGCCTGCCTGGAGTATGTAAGTATGTATGTGTCTGTGTGTATGTGTGTGTATGTATGTATGTCTGTCTGTCTGTCTGTATGTATGTGGTGACGGATCCGTCCTGAACTCCATTGAAAGTCAATGGAGGGCGGATCCATTTACCATGTTGGTCACACCAAACGGATCCGTCCCCATTGACTTGCATTGGGGGTCATTCCAGATCCGTCTTGGTGCGGATGCCTGGACCGGAGAAAAACCGCAGCATGCTGCGGTTTGTTCTCCAGTCTGAAGACGGAACGGAATGCTTTCAGGAGCATTCCGGTGTCTTCAGTTCAGTTTTGTCTCCATTGACAATGAATGGGGACAAAACTGAAGCGTTTTTTTCCGGTATTGAGCCCCTATGACGGAACTCAATACCGGAATTTAAAAACGCTAGTGTGAAAGTAGCCTGGAGTAGCAGAACGGAAAGGACGGATTCGGCATATGCATGACTCCATGCACGACTTTTGTCTCCGCTCCAAAATCTTCTTCTGAGTGGAAACCTAATGGACCCCATTATAGTCTATGGAGATGTGTGGTGTTAATCCCCGTCAATAGGGATGAGCGAATCGACTTTGGATGAAGCACTCCATACAGTATTAGAATGTATTGGCTCTGATGAGCTGAAGTTATTACTTTGCAAAGTCTCGAGAGACTTTGGGTAATAACTTCAGAAATTAATTTGTGCTGTAAAACTTTTACCAAACTCAGGCTCGGTTCCAAGGTACCACTTGGAACAGAAAACGAGTTTGATAAAAGGTTTTTTACAGTAGAAATTCATGTCTGAAGTTATTACCCGAGGTCTGAGACTTCCAAAGTAATAACTTCAGCTCATCAGAGCCAATACATTCTAATACTGTATGGAGCACTCGCTGTGTACAGTATTCTAATGAATTGTTATGCAAATTGATTTCAGGTGTTTCATACAAAGTCGATTAGCTCATCCCTACCCTATTCTGAGGATAGGCTATCAATATTCAAATCCTGGAATACTCCTTTAAAGGGGTCTTCTGTGACTTGATGACCTTTCCATAGGACAGATCATTGTAAGTCACACCAATCAAGAGAAAGAAGGAACCCATTCAAGTGAATGGTACTGAGTCCAGTACCAGCCACTTGTGCCTGAATAAATAATGAAGAGGAGTATCATGATCGTTCATTTTGCTGATCAGAGTGGGTCACAGACATGTGTGCGTCTTAATAAATCCAGCACTCCGATGAGTGGTATAAAATCTATTCCCAAAACATCAACATGGACACGTCTTCAATGTTTTCTCTTCGTTCACCTCAACGTTCAGCCTTTCCGTTCTCCTGCTCCATTTAGGAGTAGGAGAACGGAAAGGATGGATTCGGCACATAACTCCATGCCCGACTTTTGACTCCGCTCCAAAATCTTCTTCTGAGTTGAAACCTAACCTTAGGTTCCGTTCAGCTCAGTTATGTGCCGAATCTGTCCTTTCCGTTCTCCTTCTCCTAAACGGAGCAGGAGAACGGTGATGTGAATGAAGCCTACATTTCAATCAGGTGATCTTAGTCATAGCATGTCTAAGATCACATGATCGAAACACGTAAGAAAAAATATTGACGATGTTTCCATGTTGATGTTTCGGAAATAAAGTACAGAAGATTCTACACCACTCATCGGAGGGCTGGATTTTTTTCTTTTACTACGTCTATGGGCTTTCCAGCTAACTTCAACGTGCACCTGGTAGATAATCATTAAAGGGTTATTCTCATTTTAGACAATGGGGGCATATCGCTAGGATATGCCCCCATTGTCTTATAGGTGCGGGTCCCACCCCGAACTGAATGAGGGCGCACTGCGCATGCGCAGCCGCCCTCCATTCATTTCTATGGGGCCGACGACTTCCGTCGGCTCCATAGAAATGAATGGGAGCGCACCGCGCATGCACGGCCCGGCTCCCATTCATTTCTATGAGCGGCGCGGGGAGCTGCGCCTGGTGGTGGCCGGACCCCCGGAAACCTGGGGTCCTCCAGGCGCAGCGCTCCCCGCTCCGTTCTGGATATAGGTGCGGGTCCCAGCGGTGGGAATAGATGAGAATAACCCTTTAAGAACCAGGTGACTGACCACATTTGTGTTACGACATCTTAATAAATTTTGCGCATCTCAAATGAGCAAACCTGATTACTAATTTTGCAGTATGAAATGCCAGTGTTAGTAAATAAGGGCTACATTTTCTTTGGGGTTTAGCCAGGGTTAAAAGGGTTTTCTGAGACATATACTGATGATCTATCCTCTGGATAGTTCATCAGTATCTGATTGGTGGGGGTTTAGCACCTGGGACCTCTGCCAGTCAGCTGTTTGAAAAGGCACCGGTGCTGGCAGTAGCGTTGCAGCCTTCTATCTTCTTTTTCTAGGCCATATGACATTTATCGGTCACGTGGCCTAGGTGCAGCTCAGCGCCATTGAAGTGAATGGGGCTGATCTGCAATACCAAGCACAGCCGCTATACAACGTATGGTGTTGTGATTAGTGAGTAGGAAGAAGGCTGCAGCGCTAATCTGTGCCTTCTCAAATAAATGGGTCCGAGTCACCGATCAATAAGTGTCAGACACCGATCAATAAGTCATACTGATGACCTATCCAGAAGATAGATAATTGGTATATAAAGTCTCGGAAAGCCACTTTAAGGTATGTGAAAGGATAACTGTGCGGAGACAAGCTCAGTCCACTGCAAAGCTGTAAGAGCTGTCTGCTTAAACACTTGGACAACCCCTTTAAGCCTCATGCATTCCAGCTCCATATAATTTTAAGCTCTCTAGGGCCAAAATTCATATCCATACAGAAAATGATTGTCCAAGCTGCCCAGTAGTGGAGATATTTTCCACTAGGACTATTATTGTGTGGGTTTATATCCCTATACAGAGGCTGCATGTGATTGGAGTGTCTGAAGGTCTTGTCTGAAGTTTTTGGAGTAGGGCTACAAATAAAAAAAACCTGTAAGGATCAGGCCAGATACTTAAACTCACCCAAAGTCAATCCCTTAAAGCTTATTTCATTGCCTAGCGGTGAGAGACATTTGCCTAAAAAAAATAATAATAATTGGTTATTTTCACTCATTCATCTTCCATTATCAGAATGTTCACATTAAGGGCTTATGCAGCCGGTGTCTGTATTTCGGGTCCACGATATACAGGCACCGGACGTGTGCCCTCCGTATCACGAATGTGGACCCATTGAGTTGAATGGGTCTGCAATCTGCAAGATATGGAGTGCGGCGGAGCAGAGGCATGGAGCAGAAGCCCACTGAAGCACTATGGGATTTCGGTCCGTGCCTCTGTAATACAAAAAAAATAGAAGATGTTCTATTTTTTCCCCGGTGTGGGACATGCAGATCGTGGACCCATTCAAGTGTATAGGACCACATCTGCAAATGCCATGCACTTGACCGGTACTCGTTCATTGCGGCAGGGGCGGACATATTGCCTGTGCAGCCGGTTCAGCTGCACAGGGGCCCAGCGTGTGAGTGGGGCCCATTCATACTAGCGAGTGCTTCTGGAGAGAAGAGCCGGTGGAGAGAAGCACTTATACTTACCCCTCCACTTCCTCCCTGGTCTCCTCCAGCCTGACTGCGTACAGCGCACACTATGACCTGACGCTGTACACAGTCCACGGGCGCAGGCTGTTGGAGACGAGCAGGGCAGGGATTCACTTCAGAACACCCCGGCGGACATGGAGAGCAGCGGAGCAGGAGAGGTAAGTTTTTTAAATTTATTTTTAGTCTGATCTGAGGTCTGATGGGGTCTGTCGGTCACACACCATGGATATGGGGGCCTGAATGAGCAAATTGGGGGGGATGGCGCATCTGACATATGGGGGGCCTGAATAAATAAAATAAATAAATAATTAACAACTGATATTAGGGGGGGTGTCCTCCTGAGCAACTGGTAGGGGTCCTGAGCAACTGTCATATGGGGAAGGAGACCCAGGCACATTCTTTGCACAGGGGCCCACTGCTGTCTGTGTCCGCCCCTGCATTGCGGATCACTATTTGCGGTCCGTAGCACGGGCACGGAGCACACACGCTCATGTACATGAGCCCTAAAACATTTCCTATAGCTCTTACATGACAAAACCTGATGAAAAAAATATGGAGCATTAATCTGATGGTTATCTGCAGGAAGAAATACAACTCAGCAGAGACCTGTCAAATTGCCAGTGACAGGCCATATCTAAAGCTTGATTATACAGTATCATGCTGCAGTCACCATTCAGCACCCGAGGAGCAGAAATCTCCCAGTATTTCCTACTTGATCAGTGTCTTCTGTAAGCTTATTCTGATGCTTTGTGTTCTGAGGAGTGTCTACTTCAGAAACCGAACAGTCATCTAATATAGGAGAGTGTAATTCACCCCTGAATTATATCAGATTCCCGTAATATATGTACACAATAGACCAGCAGAACAGTGAATTTAGCTCTGGAGTATAACAGAGACCAACAGAGGATGAGGAAGCACACCAACTAAAACAAGGCTTTATTCATCCATGAACTGTTTTAGCTCCACTCAACTTTTCTCAAGCATAAAGTAAGCTTGATTTATACTATTGTCCTATGTTACTGACTTTTTTGAAGGAGTACACAACAGGATCAACTCTGGAGTATAATATAGGATGTAAATCAGGTTCAGTTCAGGATAAGTAATGTAATGTATGTACACAGTGACTCCACCAGCAGAATAGTGAGTGCAGCTCTGGAGTATAATACAGGATGTAACTCAGGATCAGTACAGGACAAGTAATGTAATATATGTACACAGTGACTGCACCAGCAGAATAGTGAGTGCAGCTCTGGAGTATAATACAGGATTTAACTCAGGATCAGTACAGGACAAGTAATGTAATATATGTACACAGTGACTGCACCAGCAGAATAGTGAGTGCAGCTCTGGAGTATAATACAGGATGTAACTCAAGATCAGTACAGGACAAGTAATGTAATGTATGTATACAGTGACTGCACAAGCAGAATAGTGAGTGCAGCTCTGGAGTATAATACAGGATGTAACTCAGGATCAGTACAGGATAAGTAATGTATGTACACAGGGACTGCACCAGCAGAATAGTGAGTACAGCTCTGGTGTATAATACAGGATATAACTCAGGATCAGGACAGGATAAGTAATGTATGTACACAGTGACTGCACCAGCAGAATAGTGAGTGAAGCTCTGGAGTATAAAACAGGATGTAAATCAGGTTCAGTTCAGGATAAGTAATATAATGTGTGTACAGAATGACTGCACCAGCAGAATAGTGAGGACCACATTACTGGCCAGGCAGGAAAGCTTGTCCAAGGCAAACTTGGCCAGTTGTGGCCACAATTCAAGTGTGCACAGTAGTCCAGAGGAGTTTGGATCTAGGGTTACAGGGTACCGTCCAACTGTGCCACCACCTATAGGTTCATGTTCTGCTCAATGACCTGCTGCTGCTGGCTGGTTTCTTCAGTCATTGCGGGAAGAAAAGTGCTCATCAGAGACTCCAAACTTAAGTTGCTGCTAATGGAGCTGGGGCTGCTCCCGCCCCCACACCCTACAGAAGTCATGGCAGTGGATCGTGAGCATAGAGGGTCCCCACAGTTAGACCTTTGTGAAGATTGGCGATGGCGCACATAGGCAGTGACCAACCGACTACATTGGATATCTCGAAAGTTGAGTTTATAATCCTTCTCAGCAGGTCAAAAAAAGCACCCATCTTGGCCCAGTGGTGATAGTCTAACATTGGGGAGAGCCAGTAGTTATCCCTCCTCCATCTCTACTACATACTGCCATAGTCTGTTGGGGTCACCTGTCTGGTCTTCCTCATCACCCTCCAGCTCCTCAAGTTCCTCTCCTGTGGTTTGGGTAGATAAACCACCTATTTCTGTATACAATTCCTGGGTGTTAATGTCCTCCATCTCCTCTTCCACCCCTGGCCAAGCCGGATTTATCAGCATCCAGGACATGAAGAAGTAGAATGATATAATTCATCTGGTAGTCCTGGTGACTGACAAATAAAGTGGCCTCCTCAAAGGGCCTGAGTAAATAGCAGGTGTTTCGAGTGAGCTGCCACTGGATAATGTTGAAGTTACACAGGGGAGTCCTCCTGCATCATCTAGAAATATTTCACGGCCTTCCTGTGCTCATATAATCGGTCCAACATGTGGACGGTAGAGTTCCAATGGGTGGAAACATTGCATATTAGGTGATGTTGAGGAATGCTATTCTGCCTTCGCAGCTCAAGGAGGGTATGTTTTGCACGACAAGAGTGCTTGAAGTGCATGCACCGTTTCTTGGCCATTTTCAACATGCCTTGCAGTTAGGTGGAAGGCTTCAGGAGCCAGGTTACAACTAGATTAAAGTTGTGCGCCATGCAGAGCCCTTCTTGACACAGCACCAACAGAATTTTCTTCCCTATATCGGTTGCCAGTTGGCGAGGAGACAGCGAGCATTTGATTTCTTGGTTAATGACGTGGAGCAGTTCCCCCTGGTGTGACTCAGTTCGCTCCAGCTGGCCAGGTGCAGAATAGCGTGACACCGCAGTGCTCTGCCAAGATGAATTGATCTGAACTGTGCCTACAGTAAAAGTTGAGGACAAGACAGAGGATGAGGAGGCAGAGGAGAACCTTGGCGCCGGAATCAATGCATGAGAATGCAGAAGCAGCATTGCCATCATCTGGCCAAGTTGCTGGTGTGGCTGGGCAGGAACCACATTTACCCAGTGGGCTATAAAGGACATATATAGTCCCAAGGATTGGCTCACCTTCTGCATACGTGTGCAGTGCTGGTACAGCCTTTTTGGAGAAGTAATAATGGCTTGAGACTCTCCATCTTGACTCAGCACAAGCCATTAGTCCTCTGAAATGTACAAAGTAAACCACTTGGAAAGGGAACCACTATAGTACCAGCAACTTGGCCAGGAGCACGTTCAGCTTCTGCACTTTTGGATGAGTGCACGCCAGGGGCGGATTGGCCATAGACTTCACAGGGAAATTTCCCGGTGGGCCTATGCCCAAGGAGCCACCTAAGCCCTCCTCACAGCCTGGCAGTAGAAGTTTTTAGGGATGTATCTTGTGCTGCTGGCAGTATTTTGTGATGGACTGTGGTATTTGGCTCTGTTGGGGTGGTATAATGTACCACAATATAGTATTTATGGCCCTGCCTTCCATCAATTTGGACCCGACTACAAAACGGGGCCACTTTTAATATTTTTCCCAGGGCCACTTTAAGTTCCCAGTCCTCCCCTGGTGCACGCATACACTCTTTGCAATCGCCTTAGTGATTGAATGCTGGTGAAACGTGTGACAAACAATAGGAGGAGGAGGAGGAGCAGGAGCATCAGGACCAGTAGATGATGCGAAGGAAACACATTTCCCTTCTGCTAAAGTGGTGGAGTCTTAACTGCTGGAGAAGTGGTGCAGGCCACTGGGAGATGCTTTAAGTTGTACCATTACATTAGCTCCACGGTTTTCCCAGGCCACTTTATGGTTACGCTCCATGTGTAACCAAATGGAATTTTAGAGAACTTTGCTCATCTCTAATTATCACTGATCATCTCTGCATTTAGAAATTGAGAGCAAAACCAACAGCATTTCCCTGAAAAGACCCTAAATCATCCCATATCACTCATGTCAATTAAGCCTAAGTGTTTTACACTCTCACAGCTACTGGATCCACATCTACACTGCTCAGCACTGCATCTTTTACTGTCTGGGTTGAGATACCACTACCAGCAGTGATTGGTGCAGCATCAAAACCACTTACAGTGAGGGGATCATTGAAGAGAGTCATTCTTTTATATTTTAACCCATTTTATTATTGTTTAAGGGTTATACAGATTAACCTGGCGGCTGTCCACAGCTTGCAATTCAGCTCCATTGAAGGGAATGAGACTGAGCTGCAAAACCGCACACAACCTGTGAACTGATGTGGCATGTTTTTTAGATGAAAGTAGTCATTTTCTTTTTTTCTTTTTTACTAATTCATAGTAATCGCTTCTTCATTTTTTTTTTATTAATGCTTATGGCTTTATTAAAATATTTAGCTCATATGAGCTCACCTCAGTGGGTGCACGAAATTCAGGCAGTTTCAGAAGTATCCATTAAAAAGCAAATCCAGCACTCCAATGAAAGAGGATAAAATATAACGCTTATTCCATAATTGTTAAAATGTGATACATCAAGTCCAACTGCATAGACATCACAACAATCTGACGCGTTTCTGACCCCTCTGGGTCCTCAGTCATAAATAGGTGTGGATTCAACCGCGAGCAGTATTTAAAGGCTATTCATTTGGGGCATATTTTTTTCATTTTGAGCTAAAAATAATTAGCAAATTGCACTTTATTAAAAATATGGTGTCCTTTTCTCTGAACAGAGCTGAGATGCTCTACTAGCCCCCTTTGGATTTTCTGTCTTTTCCGTGAGACCAGGAGCTGATGGTCTACTTATGTCTGCTCTCTGACCTCTTAAACACTAATTATAGCTCAGTTCTTATCTTACTGAATGTGGCTTAAATAAGTGTATATGACATCTTATTAAATTAGAGATAAGGGTTATTAGATGACCACCACAAAGGGAAAGCACCAGTTACACAGTTAGAAAAATAGTTAATAGCACTTTTTGACAGAATGGCTCCTTATTTTTATTAAAGGCCAATTTAAAAAAAATTATCAAAAAATTAGTAAACTGCAAAAAATTGTCTCCGAAGGTGTACATAGCCTTTAAGTGTGCCCACTGTTGCTGCACTTGGGCTTTGATATATCACATTTTAATAAGCATAGAATAAATGTTATATTTCATCCTACTTCATTAGAGTGCCGAATTTGCCATTTTTTTCGATATTATGGCTTTATTAACCATGATACAACTCATCACCACCTTTGTATATGTGTATATACTGCATATTACTGGTAGAGGGCAGAGCTGAGCACAGTCATTTACTAAAAACTAAGAAATTATACTCACAGTACGCCTCCTTCTGAAAGTCTGTTGCCCATGTTGTCCCTCCTAAACAAAATAAACAATTGATTGCTTTACTTTCTGATATTCATTCTTTATAAGCCTTAAAGAGCCCCCTCCCCCAAACCTCCCGAACACATAAATAACATAAATATGAACAGTATTGACAAAAAGAAAAATATTCTATGTATGACCACTAGATGGCGATGTGTCTCTCATTTACAGGTCATGGTATGAATAATGCATTCAGGGTGACTTAGGAACACATAATGAGCTTAAAATGTTGAAACAATGGGATCAAGGAGAAATATTTCATAGAGATTTATTATTATTATTATTATTATTATTATTATTATTATTATTATTATGATTATTATTATTTATTATTATTATATTTTTACTGTACTGTTCCTTTAAGAGTATATGTTCCATTCTTTTGTTCATGGTAATTTTTTGGTGAATTCTAAAATTTACAATTGTCTGTTTCTTTTATAGATAAATAGAAAAAAATGTGCAAACCAAATTTTATTACAATTTCAGAGCTTACCATAGGTTACCAGAGTAGAGGTAACTAATAAGAAGATCCACAACCTGTCCATGACAAATCTGTAGAGAGAACAACAGACAGAGGGGAAATTTACTAATCTTGTCTGAGGTGGAGAACGAGCCATCAGAAGGTCAGTCTGACGGATTTATCACAGAACGGCTTTCTGCAGCTGTTATGTACTGTGAGACGGAGGAGCTGCCAAACAGGGTTACATTTTCAAAAAAAAAAACTATTACAAAAATGTTTTTAGTCTAAAATTCGACTAAATAAATCATTTCATAAAATGGCTCAGAAGGAGTCCGTAGTCTTTAATTTACCTCAGCCCTATATGCAACAAAAGGGAAATCTGCCCAACTGGCCATGAAGTTCAATTCTAAAAAGTAGAGATAGGCAAGTTGATTGTATAATGACCGAATTTGACCCAAGAGTGCGCATGTGCCGTCTCCCGTCTCTCTCTTCCTGTTCTCTACTGCTGTCTATGGCAAAGACCGTAGACCACAGCAGTGGTGAACAGAGACGTCAGACGGCACGTGGGCACTGAACTTGCCGTCTCCTCATACAGCTGATTGGTGGGGGTGCTGGGTATCGGACACCCGCCGATCTGATGTAGATGACCTATCCTGAGGATAGGTCATCAATATTAAAAGCACCTGAGTTCTCCCCCCTATTCTTCCTGATTGAGATGCTTTTTTAGTAGAAATGGGAGCATCACTCAAAATTTAATTCAGGTTCGATTCGGCCAAATCAGTTTAACGATGAGATTTGGTTCTGAAACTTTTGTCCAAATATCAAAAGCCTGGAGAACCCCTTTAAACTTTGACTATGACTTTATGACTAGGCTATAGGGTCTTCACCTTGCAGATAACTCCAGCACAGGAGTCTGGGAGAAAACTAAAGGCCAGATAAGGCCAACCTTTAAGAACATGAAGAAGACATCCGAGGAGACTCACCTTGTCAGGACCAGGACTGTGGGAGCAGTGTCACCTTCTTCCTAGTGCTCTCCTGTATATCTAGGTTATATCTCTCTTTTTATGCCCGCCCTACTGTACACCCACAGGAGGTCTTATTATCATTGCCCCAACGGCTTTGCTTCCAGGTTCCTCAGGTAGGTGGGAAACAAATCAGCTGAAACCTCAAATGTTTACCAAGAAACCTAAGTAAGTATACGTTTCATCATAATGTTTTATTTTCCATGGAATAATATCAGATATTGATGCCCTCAGTCTGGAATACACAGCATGGACCCTGAGCTTCTACCTTGTGATGGTCTTCAGCTACAAAGTCAAAATATTAAAGGGAATGTGTCATCAGTAGAGATAAGCAAGCATACTCGTCCGAGCTTGGTGCTCGTTCGAGTATTACGGTACTCGTAAGTGCTCGCTGCTCGGACGAGTATCTCGCCATGCTCGAGGAAATGGCAACTTCCGCATTGTGCATTTTTGGCGCCTATAAACTCAGCCAATCACAAGCCAGGAGACTCTGCTGTACACCCAGTATCACGTGGGGCCCTTACATGTCGATAGCAGGGGTTGGCTGGCCTGATCAGGTGACCCTGGAATATACTAGTGACTGCCCGCGGTGCTCGGCTCAGATGCTGTCTGGATGTTGTTAGGGATAGAGCTGTTGCGTTTGAGAGAGTGTTAGGGCCTGCATTTAGTTCTTTGTTAGGCAGGAGTGATCTCACAAGAACCCAACAGCCCTTCTAAGGGCTACAAGAAAAATGTTTTTTGTCTCTTGGCTTGGCTGGCTGGCACTAGTAGTGCAGCTATCGCCATATATAACCCTTTTATTTTTTATTATTGTTCTATCTCAGTGATACAAATCCATTTCATACAGCTGTGTGGAACCATTTTGTGTGTCACAGTTCAGCTGTCCACTCACTACAATCCGTATTTTCTGTCCAGTTGACACATTCTGTACGTCACTTAATTAAACCAGGTCTTTTGCTCTCACGTATACAGCTAGATCACAAAAATCTCTGTGCGACATTTGTCTGGGTTGCAGTCAAAATAGCCACCGTCAGCCAGGGCTGAGTTAGCTCTCTGATAGTTTCTGCACGTCACGTTCAAAAAAAACAAAACTAAAAAAAAAATATTAAAAAAAATATATATATATATAAAAGAATGACGACGCAGGACCCCAGCTGGCCTGCCCTGCCGCTAGCATGCTGTCAGAGCGGGTATTCAGTGCAGCTGGTGGCGTCATCACCGATAAGCGTACACGCCTGTCAACTGACAGCGCTGACAGGCTGACGCTTATTAAAATGAACAAAGCCTGGATTTCACCGGAATTCAAATCTCCTCCGGGGGAAAGCAGCTAAAGATTTACATTACTTATGTATCCGATTCCTCTTCTCTACTCCTCCTACTCTTCCTCCTCCTCCTTGTCGTCTTTGCCTAACGCTGACCAAAAAAACGCCATTTTTTAGAGGTCCAACTGGCACTCTTTTACCACAATTTTTTCAGGAGGGCCCCCTACAGGCACTCTCTTCAAACAATTTTTCCGGAGGTCAACCAACAGGCCCTCTCTCTAAATAATTTTTCTGGAGGTCCACCTCTCTCCAAACAACTTTTCCAGAGGTCCACCTACAGGCCCTCTATTCAAACAATTTTTCCGGAGGTCCACCTACAGGCCCTCTCTCCAAACAATTTTTCCAGTGGTCCACCTACAGGCCCTCTCTCCAAACAATTTTTCCAGAGGTCCACCTACAGGCCCTCTCTCCAAACAATTTTTCCAGAGGTCCACCTACAGGCCCTCTCTCCAAACAATTTTTCCAGAGTTCCACCTACAGGCCCTCTCTCCAAACAATTTTTCCGGAGGTCCACCTACAGGCCCTCTCTCCAAACAATTTTTCCAGAGGTCCACCTACAGGCCCTCTCTCCAAACAATTTTTCCAGAGGTCCACCTACAGGCCCTCTCTCCAAACAATTTTCCAGAGGTCCACATACAGGCCCTCTCTCCAAACAATTTTTCCAGAGGTCCACCTACAGGCCCTCTCTCCAAACAATTTTTCCAGAGGTCCACCTACAGGCCCTCTCTCCAAACAATTTTTCCAGAGGTCCACCTACAGGCCCTCTCTCCAAACAATTTTTCCGGAGGTCCACCTACAGGCCATCTCTCTAAACTATTTTTCCGGAGGTCCACCTACAGGCCCTCTCTCCAAACAATTTACGTCTTTTTCCTCTTTTTCTCTCTTTCCAAACTATTTTTCCGGATAGGTGCCATATACGGTATTAAACTGAGAAGAATACATAGAACACATACCACACTTGATCGAGCTCATAGTTGACAACTGTACCGGTTGATGCTAAATTTTTAAGTTGGGGTCCTGCGTCGTCATTCTAACTACATCCGGCTGTTGTCACCACCACACACGCTAGCCCAGGGGGCACTCCTCTGGCTCTTCCAGCTCAACTTCCTTCCCCCCAGCCTGCCCCCCACCTACAGGCCCTCTCTCCAAACAATTTACGTCTTTTTCCTCTCTTTCTCTCTCTCCAAACTATTTATCCGGATAGCTGCCATATATGGTATTAAACTGAGTAGTATACATAGAACACATACCACACTTGATCAATCTCATAATTGACAATTGTACCGGTTGATGCTAAATTTTTAAGTTGGGGTCCTGCGTCGTCATTCTAACTACTTCCGGCTGTTGTCACCACCACACACGCTAGCCCAGGGGGCACTCCTCTGGCTCTTCCAGCTCAACCTCCTTTCCCCCCAGCCTGCCCCCCACCTACAGGCCCTCTCTCCAAACAATTTACGTCTTTTTCCTCTCTTTCTCTCTCTCCAAACTATTTATCCGGATAGCTGCCATATACGGTATTAAACTGAGTAGTATACATAGAACACATGCCACACTTGATCAAGCTCATAATTTACAACTGTACCGGTTGATGCTAAATTTTTAAGTTGGGGTCCTGCGTCGTCATTCTAACTACATCCGGCTGCTGTCACCACCACACACGCTAGCCCAGGGGGCACTCCTCTGGCTCTTCCAGCTCAACCTCCTTCCCCCCTGCCTGCCCCCCACTTACAGGCCCTCTCTCCAAACAATTTACGTCTTTTTCTTCTCTTTCTCTCTCTCCAAACTATTTTTCCGGATAGGTGCTATATACAGTATTAAACTGAGTAGTATATATAGAACACATACCACACTTGTTCAAGCTCATAGTTAACAACTGTACCGGTTGATGCTAAATTTTTAAGTTGGGGTCCTGCGTCGTCATTCTAACTCCATCCGGCTGTTGTCACCACCACACACGCTAGCCAAGGGGGCACTCCTCTTGCTCATCCAGCTCAACCTCCTTCCTCCCAGCCTGCCCCCCACCTACAGGCCCTCTCTCCAAACAATTTACCCAGATAGGGGACGTATTAGATATTATACTGATTTTTGTTGGTTCCTCTTTTAATTGGCTCCTGACCTGTGATAGGCAGAGCATGGACACGTCCCCTTAGCTGCAGTAGAAAAGACACTCCCCTGGCCAGAGCAAGCTTATGGTCCCCTGCAAAAATGTTCGAGTCTCCCATTGACTTCAATGGGGTTCGTTATTCGAAACGAGCACCCGAGCATCGGGAAAAGTTTGACTCGAATAACGAGCACCCGAGCATTTTAGTGCTCGCTCATCTCTAGTCATCAGAAAATAACTTTTTTTCAAATACAGTTATTTTATGTTAAACATGTTTTTAAAACTTTATGATGTCTTTTTTATTTTCTCAAATCAATATCTTTAACAAATTAAGGATGCAACCTAATTTGGTAATTAAAGGTGTTTTCTGGGATTTTAATATTGGGGGCCGTAAATATTTGATACCCAGCAGTCCCAACGATCGGCTGCTCTAGAGTGGTTCTAGAGACAGAATCAGCGCTAGAACTACAGCTCCGATCATAGAGCAGTGGATAGAACTTATAACTGCTCTGCTCCGTCAACGACACTATGAATGGAGCCAGTGGCGTACATAGAGAAATAAGGGCCCCATAGCAAGGATCACACCAGGCCCCCCCACACAGGACAGAAGGGTTTCTGCCTAAACCCTTTTCAATGATCCTTGGCCAGTTTTGTATACTGTCTCATTTGCTGAAAGTTGAGAGAACCTTTTTGCTGCCGAGGGCCAGTAGGATATTTGTAACATCGTTTGGGGACCATACAAAATTCTCAACTTAAAAATTTGATGGCTAAATTTGGTCAAACATATAAGTGACTTAGGGGTACATTACAGAAATTGAGCTTCAATTTAAAAAATCTAGAGCGCTGTATTTTTGCAGCACTAAATGGAGCCTACACTATATATTACAAATAGTACAGGCGCCATTTTGACCACATATAGCAGTCTAATATTTAAGTTGAGAATGTTATATATTTAGTTCTTTATTTGGCATTAATGGCAACCAGGCTCATCCCAGAGCGGTCCAGAGAGGGGTTCACCCAGCTTTCACTCTCCCTGCCACTGTCCCTACCTTTGCCCCTTTCTCAGCCTCAGATTTGCCCCCCACCTCCATCAGCCTCAAATCAGCCTCCTATCAAACCCCCCAGCCTACATCAGCCTCAGATCAGACCCTCATCAGACCCTCCCCAGCCTCAGATCACACCCCATTAGACTTCCCAACCTCAGATCAGACGCCATCAGACCCTCCCTAGCCTCATATCAGCCCCCACCCCCAGCCTCAGATCAGACCCCCAGCCTCAGATCAGCGCCATCAGTCTGCCCAGCCTCAGATCAGCCCCCACCAGACCCCCATCCTCAGATAAGACCCCCATCAGTCCGCCCAGCCTCAGATCAGACCCTCAATAGGCCCCCAGCCTTAGATCAGACCTCCAATAGGCCCCCCAGCCTCAGATCATACCCCCTAGCCCCCACAGCCTCAGATCAGACCCCCAATAGGCCCCTCAGCCTCATATCAGACCCTCAATAGGCCCCCCAGCCTCAGATCAGACACCAATAGGTCACAGTCTCAAATCAGACCCCTATCAGCCCCCCAGCCTCAGATCAGCCCCCATCAGACCCTCCCCATTTCAGATGAGCCCCAATCAGACCTCAGATCAGACTTTTAAAATAAATAATAAAATAAACTTACCTCTGCAGCTCCAGATGGTGCTGCCACTTGGCAGGTTCACTTACCCTCCCTGGGGTTCTCCCTACCATGCTATATTGTGACCTGACAGTGCACAGCATCAGGTCATAGTGCACGCCTACATGTGTTGAGGATGACATGATATTAATGTAAAACCATTATAATATGGCACTGGCACCTAGATGTTTACATAGTTCGCATATCAAAGTTTGTAAAATAATGCACACTTAGCAGATGCCAAGTGTTATCTCTTTTCTTATTTTTGTATTTTAGCCAATCAAACAATACCATGACCCTCAGGGGGACGCCCTCTCTGATGTACATACAAAAACCACTGTGTGCCTAATGAAGCAAGTCATTGCGCTCCTACTCTTACTGAGAGAGGATTTCATACCCAAGTCTAGTATTCTGGTGTATTTCTTCCTGCATGCACTCAGTACATCAATTCCCCCAACACACACTGTACGTGTCAGGACACAGCAGGCGGGGAGAAGACCAGGGAAGGTGAGAACAGCCAGTGCAGCGCTGTTTTCACCTTCCCGTGCCTCCCACATGCTAATGACCACTTCTATAATGGAAGCGGTCATTAACATTTTCTGGAAGGGGGCCAGGGGCCACATGAAATGGTCCCTCGGGCCATAGGTTCCCCACCCCTGCTTTAGAGGGTAGAGTCCTGACCAAGTTTTCACCTCCAGTAGAAGAGGAGATGATTCCAACTAAGACTGGGCCCCCTTTTGCCTAGAGACCCCATAGCATTCACATGGTCTGCCGCTATGGTACTGTAGTTACACCCCTGAATGGAACTGTGTAGTTCTAATGCTGACTTCCAGCATAGGAGCTACTCTGAAGCAGTTCATTGGTGGGGGTGGAGGGGTGTCGGACCCCACCGATCAGATATTGAGGTCAATTTCTTTATTGTTTTTCATTTAAATGCTGTTTGCCATGTGTTAAAGTGGCATAAAAACTGTATTCTGAGCACAGGGGTGCACCACCAATGAGGCTAGATGAGGCGATTGCCTCAAGCAGCAACAGGTAGAGGCAATGGGGGGGCAGCCGAAGGGCCATGGGCAATGAGCGCTTTCATTATGGCGAAGGGGTTAGGTTAAGAAATTGGCATGGGGGGGTCGTTTCAGTTTTCCCCTCAGGCAGCAGAAAGGCTAGGTGCACCCCTGTCTGAGCATTAGTACGATTACATAAATACTAAATAAAGTTTTTTATGTTTTTTTCTAATTTTGCTCAATCAAAATTGTCTCAATTTTTTTATTTTTATTTTTTTTGTGTCTGTGTAGCGGCATTCTAAAACCTCACTGGAGCTGTGTGAAGGCTCCTTTTTTTCTTGCAGGACAATTGGTAGTTTTCATTGGTGCCATTTTGACCTTTTAATTGGCAATCAGTATAATTTTTTTTACTCTGTTCACTGTATAAAGAATTGGATAATATTACAGTATGGGTCATTATGTGGCAATACCAATTATGTACAGGTTTTTTTTTTCACTTTTTGATGTAACTAAACATACAGGGGCACATTTATTAAGACAGGCGTTTTAGATGCTGGTCTTAACATGTCCTATAGCTGGAGGTGGATCTGCCGAAGTTACAGTATGTAGAGGCACCGGTCTCTGCATAACTTCAGCGCATCCAGCGCCCATTCTAATTGTAGTGTAATGTAATTCTAAATGTAACATTTGGACTGTCTTCTATGCCAAAACCAGGCGCAGAAAATGATAAATGACATGGGCCTCCCGGGCCCGCCCCCTTCCCCCGCCACGCGGCCACTTTTTTTGAGATCTGACATGAGCGGGAAAGAAGCCATAGTTTCTGCTGCAACATGGCATGCAACAGAATATCCGCTGGATATACGCCACAAAAGTGGTACATATCATAAATGACCCCCACAGTATTTGCAGGCAAAAAAGCCACTTTTTGTACTTTATGGCAGTTTTTGAATTTCTGCTGCTATTTCTTGTGTTTTATTGTTTTATATATACTGTACATAGTAACTGGTTATTTTTCATATGTAGCCTGTTATTACTGACCAAGTGTCCCCACTTAGAAAGTGCAGCCCCCCCTCCACCCACAATGTTTTGAGCTAAATCAGGGAGCAGCTTGAGCCGACTGAGCACACATGATATGAAGCCTGAGGGATAGCTCTGTGAACTCCATATTAGTTTTATTATTTTACATTTGCATATTTTGTCACATTGATCTTTGTTTTCTCACCAAGTATTGATTTAATTATAACTTGGCAAACAAAAATTAATTCTGTCACATCATGCCTTCATGCGCCACCTTCTCATCACGATTCCTCTCTGTTGGTGTCCCTCAAGCCTCTCTCCTGGGTCCCCTACATTTCTCCATTTATACATTTGGCCTGGAACAGCTCATAGAGTCCGATGGCTTCCAATACCACCTCTATGCTTATGACTAGTGTTGAGCGAATTGAAGTATCCATAGTGGACTTTGATCCGAATTTCAGGGAAAATTCAATTTGCCGCAGCCAAAGTTCCTAGTGCTTCTTGGTAACGATCCAATTTTCCCTGAAATAGCCTTAAAAAAAAAACAGTTCATCCATTTGAGCGCAAAGACCCCTCTTTTGCCATCTTGATTGATGGTTCTGCCAACCAGTGTGATGATATCCTCACGCAGCGAGCAAGATTTCGCACTGGATCTTCAATCAAGCGTGCTGTGGTGGCCTTTTTGTGCTCAAATGGATAAAGAGAGTATTTTTTTAACGGATTAACTCCTGAAAGCCCTCAGATGCCGCGATCAGCAATAAACAAAGCATCTGAGGGGGATTCTATGATGGGGAGGGGCGGCTCAATTGCCATTCCCCATCATTGCGCCCACTACTTAAAAAGAAATGTAATGTAATTGTCATGAAGCAAATATCTTTGTGATTCCACAAAGCAGCTGAATAGAATTTTTGTAAACTTTGCTCGACAATACGTATGACACTCAAATCTACCTCTCCGGCCTAGATGTCACTTTTCTGCTATCCAGAATCCTAGCGTGTTTATATCTTCATTCTTCTGCTCCTGCTTCCTAAAACTCTACATGGAGAAAACAGAATTCATCTTTCACCCATGTCACTCAGCCCCCCTACCTGACCTGTCCATTATAACAGTGCCCCGTTTTCTCCAGTCTCGCAGGTCTGCTGCCTAGGGATAACATTTGAATCTGTCCTGCCCTTCCAGACACACATCCAAACCCTTAACATCACCTGCCGCTTTCAACTTAAGAATATTGCTACACCTATTCCCTCCTTCCTCACCCCGAGTCCATAAAAATGTTAGTGTCCACCCGTGTTATCTCCCGCCTGGACTACTGCAACATCCACCTGTGTGGCCTCCCATCCAGCACTCTTGTTCCTCTCCAATCTATCCTCAGCTCTTCTGCCCGCTTAACCCCCATCACCCAAACTATCACTAGGCCAGTTAAAGCTCAAGCTTAGACCTGATTGAGGACATTTCCACAAAAGTGCTAAGTTGCGGCCATCCAACCTGCCTCCATATGTCTTTAAGGGTGCCAGAAATTGCACTTTCAAACTGCTGCTATTGAATGTTCCATTAAGTTATATACTGAACTTAGTAAAAAGAGACTTTTATACATTCACTTCTGGCCTCATTTTTCCAACTACATTTGCACTGGAGCGTTCCCCAGGGAGCAATGGCTTCAGGGAGAACACCGGGCCACTACTACTCCCATCCTCTGCACCGGCTCATCAGGAGTTTGTGTAATACCCTGGAGCGGTATTACCATTTCTGCACTCCGTCACTGTCTCTAATGGTCTAACATTAATGTTATCTGTGTATTAATTTCCTGGTCCTTTAGCATTGTGCAGTGATGTTATTGTTATGCAATCATTTTGTTCATGTAATGTGCCTGGTTTACCAGCAGGTGGCAGCGTATATGGCAGTTACACAGAATGGAATTCACCATTCCATTCTCCCCCCTTCGGGCAGAAGTGAACCAGTCCAGCTTCCTACCAGAAGGGAAGTGTTGCACTTCTAGTTGGCAGTTTAGACTCCATATTGGAGCCAAGGAGACCTGAAAGATATAGCATCCAGAGGAAAGTGTTCTTCACCAGGAGCCACAAAAGGGAAGTAGGTTGTAGGACACCGGGACTGTCAGGAAGGGGAAAACAGTCGAAGGCACCCCAATCCAAGCATACCAGAACCTACCAAAAGTACAGAAATCAGACCGAAGCAGAGTTTAGCACAGCAGAGAGAAAGAAAGCAGAGTTATTTAGTGAGCCTGTCAGCCCAGCAGAGAAAGAAAGCAAGCAGAGTTATCAAGTTTGCCTGCCAGTTTAAGCATGTTGGAACCAAGAGAAAGCCTGAATGTAAGAAAAGCCTGAATATTGTTTGGAATCAAGTCTACCCAAGTAAAGCTGCTGTTAAAGTTTTGACAGTCAGTTGGAGGTGTTTTTCTATATGCCTTTACTACAAGAAAATTTAGACTAGCAATTCATGTTCACAGGTGCATATCCATAAAGCAAGCATACAGAAAAATAATAAAAATATGGCTGCACAACATTTCACATGCAAACAATAGAACTAAGGAATGGGGATCATTCAAAATTAAAGTGGTATTATACCTACTAGAAATGGATATTGAAAAAATAGAAGCTGTTTGCGCACATTTTTAATCAAGCGTGTGTCGGGCGGTGTAGAAATCAGGGTAGCGGCCTCTTTTAGACTGAGAAACGCCCATCTGCCTGGGGCTTCTGAGCAGAGTATAAATGTAGCTGGCCATCTCTTACTGATCGCGGACTCATTCAAGTGAATAGGTTCATATCTACAAACTCCATGCAGGGGATGGTGCTCATGCATTGCAGACTGCAAATTGCGCGCCACAGCTCAGGCACAGGGCACACAGGTTCTTGTGCATGAGCACTAAGGCATTATCTTTTCCAGGATCACACATTTAAGTCTTTATTGGCACAATTATACATTGATGAATTGAGATGTGCATCTTTTTGCTATCTATCTATCTATCTCATATCGATCTCATATCTATATCTATCTATCTATCTATCTATTTATTATCTATCTATATCATATCTATCTATCCCATATTTATCTATCTATCTATCACTCTCACCTGTAGGAGGTGCTGTCCGTTTTTTGCAATTATATCTATCTATCTATCTATCTATCTATCTATCTATCTATCTATCTATCTATCTAATATCTATCTATCTTCTATCTATCTATTTATCTATCTACATTCTAGACATAGATGACATACTACTACAGCCATCTACAGCTATCTACTGTATCTATCTACTGTATCTATTTATCTATCTCATATGTATCTATCTACTGTATCTATTTACATATATAATCATCAATTAACAATTATGTATAAAATAATAATACTATGTGTAAAATGCAAAGTAATGTATCTATCTATCTACCTATCTATCTTATCTATATATTATCTATCTATCTATCTATCTATCTATCTATCTATCTATCTATCTATCTTATCTATATATTATCTATCTATCTATCTATCTCATATCTATCTATCTTTCTATCTCTCTATTATCTATCTCTCAATTATCTATCTATCCATCTCTCTCTATTATCTATCTATCTATTTTCTATCTATGCTTCTATCATCTATCTATCTCATAATTATCTATCTATTATCTATCTATCTATCTATCTATCTATCTATCTATCTACATTCTAGACATAGACGACATACTACTACAGCCACTCATACGATATCTCATGGATTGGTCTTGCCACCAGTGGGACATTGGGTCCTTTGGGCATTATTGCTATCAATATCTGCTCGTGAGAAGCTCTAAATGCTGGGATCTCAGCCGTCACGTCTCCGAGTAGGTGTTGTTTAGGGAGAAATTATTCTTTTTATGGTCGATGTTTTAACATTGCTTCTTCAGAAAATTGCTGGGTGTGGAAATACCCAAGTGTAATATTCCAACCACAAGAATGAGTTATCGCTGCAGCGCATAAAATGAATTCATCTCGTCTGAGAAGCTGCTCTGTAACTTTCACGAAAAAAATCAAAGATATAAACAAAAGGCAAAAATTCTCAATGGTTAAAAAAGTGCGGAAATGTAACAAAGTATTTATAGATAATGCGTCCTGGAAATGTGTGAGAGTCATATCAGGAGGTGGCAGTGCAGAAGTTTACAGGGGATGTGATACATGGGGAGAGTTCTCTAAAGTTCAGAGGGTCGTATGAAATTAATCCAGTGGAAGATAAGAAGAAATGAAAGAAAAAATAATTTTACTGAAAGAGTAGAAGTTGCTTGGAACATTGTGGGTGGAGAATCCTCATTAGACGAATTTGAATCTCCCTGGGATAAACATATATGGAGTACTTAAAGGCTATGTACACCTTCGGAGACTATTTTTGTTTATGATTGAATTTTACTAATTTTTGGCTAAAAATCATATATTTAATTGGCCTTTACCCTTACAGTACCAGCGCCGTACATGTACGCTGGTGCGGCGGGCGTCATGGCCGGCAAGTCTCTGCTGTTTCTAACAGCAGAGACTTGCCGCTACTTACCGCCATCGGCGGCGTCTTCCTGGTTGATTAGATGCCGTGATCACACGTGATCACGGCATCTAGTTGCGTTTCAACCCGGAAGCATTCGCTTCCGGGTGGTGTACAGACACCCCGTGTGGCCAATCGAGGTGTCTGTACACCATATGAAAACTGTAATCCTCGCTGGTGAGGATTACAGTTTTCAAAGTGGCAATTCTTATTCTGGCCACTAGATGGCAGGCCAGGATAAGAAATGAGCAATTCATGGATTTCTGAGTCTATAAAATCCATAATTGCTCATAAAGAAAAAAAAAGCCACAATATATAAGCCCATATTTGAGCTTTCTAATAGTAAAAAAAATAAAAAAAAATGTTAAAAATATATAAAAAATAAAAAAGATGTAAAAGTTCAAAATCACCCCCCTTTCCCGTATAAGTAAAAATAAATACCTAAATAACAATAAATATAGACATCATGGGTATCACCGTGACCGAAAACGCCCGTACTTTTAAAATATAAAAAAAAAATTCCAATATGTCGAATTGTGTGGCGGAAAAAAAGCGTCCAAATGGCGATTTGCCGTTTTTTGTCGCTTCTTTTTCCTAAAAAAATGAAATAAAAAGTGATCAAAAAGTCATACACACCCCAGAATGGTATCAATAAAAACTTCAGATCGTCCCGCAAAAAATGAGCTCCCATTACAGCTCTGTACACATAAATACCAAAAAGTTACAGGGGTCAAGATTTGACAAGGAAAAAAAAAAGGGCAACTTTCTAATTATTTTATCACTATGAAAACGCAGGAAAAACTATACATATTAGGTATTGCCGGATTCGTACTGACCAGTAGAATGAAAGTAATGGATCAGTTTTAATGCACATCGAACGCTGTAAATAAGAAACCCGTAGAACTGTAGCGGAATAGCGTTTTCTTTGCAATTTCACCCGGTTTGGAATTTTTTTCCCGCTTCCCACTAAACCGTATGCAATATTAAATAGTGGCGTTGGAAAGTACAACTTGTCCCGCAAAAAACAAGCCCTCATACAGCTATGTGAACAGAAAAATAAAAGAGTTATGGCTGTTTGAAGGCACGGAGCGCAAAACGAAAATGCATGACTGAAAAAACCTCCGGTACTGAAAGGGTTAAAAATATTGAGCCACTCTATCATGAAGATTCAACTGTTTTTCTAACTGTGTGACTGGCACTTTCACTTTGTGCTGGTCATTTAATAAACTTTATCTCTAAACTAAAATTTCTAAGTCCTTTTCCATGTAAGCGTTACCCAGTGTTTTACCATTTAGTATGTACAGGTGACTTGCATTATTCCTTCCCATGTGTATAACATTGAGCTGAGACTGACAAAGTATAAACTGCTAGTAGTGCCCGGTCATAGATTACACAAGGTGGTGGCCCTATTATTTTGGGTTCTGCAGCAGGGCATATGATGAGGTCACATTAATATTGGGTGACCTCTTCCCTTCCTGGGATACTGGCACCCACTCTGGCATGGTGATGGTCATAGAGATACTAGATATCCTCCTGTGGTCATTCCAAGCTCTTTCACCTTGGATCCATAATTTAGGCAAGGTGGTTGTTGGCTGCTGTACATAGGAGATCCATTGCTTCTTCCCTTCCCAGACGTTCTCGATGGAAGAAAGATCTGGCATTCCAGCCGGCCAGTGGAGCTGCTGGAGACCCTGAAGTTGTCTTCTGCAGGACCTCAGAGTCTTGATGTCTAATGAAATCTCTGGTGGGCCAGTGAACTACGGCTTTTGCAATCGCCTCTTTCTTTATAGATACTTTAGTTCTCAAAGCAATCAGCAAAGCCAAGACAAATCTGTTTGCATTTGGAAGAGTTGTCTTGAGGAACACTTTTTCAAGTTCCTCTTTCTTTGAAAACAACGGGGGGGCCAATCAGTTCAGAGTTTTATAAGGCATTCCAACACATGACCTTGTCTGAAGGAAAACACTGCTAGTGACGAATACAATATGCTTTAAAGGTCATCTCTTACAGTTCTTTTTTAATATATAGTGATATCTTAGGCTCTGTACGAGAACATACACATAAAGTTATCAAAACATCAGATATAACAGTAACAAAAAACATTAGAAGAGACTGGTTCATACGAGTTGATAACAAATGGAGGCTTGGGAATAAAGACAATAGGTTGGGGAGCTGCACCTTTGGAGGTGATAGTGCCAATACTGGTATCAAGGACAAGCCTTCTGAAGTTTATATTCTTAGGTAATATTTGGAAGACATAATTAAGAAAGTTTTTTAAACACATTTTAAGCAGGATTTGAAAAACATTGCTGTTTTCTACTGGAAACAGCACCACCACTGACCATAGGGTGGATATGGCATTGCAGCTCTGCTCCTTCAAAGTCAATAAGGGAAGGAACATTGCAGTTTTTGAAGAAAAGCAGTCATAATTCCTATTCTACAACTCCTTTAAGGCTTGAAGGCTAAAAGAGTGTTGAATGACCTGTGGTGTGAAATTCAGGAGGGGGGGGAGAGGCACAGGGGAAGTCATGAAGAGGGAAGTGAGGAGAGAAAAGAGCTAGATGAGAAGAGAGAGACAAATATAGGTGAGGAGAAGACAGGAGAAACTATAGAAGAGAGGAGAGAAGATAAAAGAAGAAATTAGAAGAGGAGAGGAGGAGTAGGAAAGGAGAGAGGGGAAGTGAGAAACAGGAGTGAAGAGAGAAGAGAGGGCAGAAGATAAAAGAAGAGAAGAGGAGGAGAAGGAGAGAAGAGAGAAGAGGTGAGAAACAGGAGAGAAGAGAGGAAAGAAGATAAAAGAAGAAGAAAGGAGAGAAAAGAGAGGGTGAGAAACAGGAGAAAAGAAAGAAAAAAGAGGAGGTGAGAAACAGGAGGGAACAGAGAAGATAGAAGAGAGGACAGAAGATAAAAGAAGAGGAGGAGAAGGAGTAAAGAGAGGGGAGGCGAAAAAGTGGAGAGAAGATAAAAGGAGGAAGAGGAGAGGAGAGAGGGGAGGTGAGAAACAGGAGAGAAGAGAGGAGAGAAGACAAAAAAGAGGAGAGGAGGGAGGGGAGAAACAGGAGGGAAGAGAGAAAATAGGCAAGAGGGCAGTAGATAAAATAAGAGGAGGAGAAGGAGAGAAGAGAGATGGAGGTGAGAAACAAGAGAAATGAGAGGAGAGAAGATAAAAGAAGAGGAGAGGAGAGCAACGAGAAACAAGAGAAAAGATAGGAGAGAATATAAAAGAAGAAGAAAGGAGATAGGGGAGGTGAGAAACAGGAGAGCAGTTGTCTTGGAGACTTGAGGGAAGAGGTGAACAAGTGGAATGGCAGAGACTAAGTCATTTTGGTTGTGAGATGAATAAGAGAGGAGATGTGTCTATAACATCTATAAATGGATCTCTAATTTTCTATACTCTACATCAACACCTATGTTAGCAATTCCTTCACTGCATGTATTGCACATACTATACAATATACGACTGTGTTCTGCTTAGGTTGATATACCATGAGATAACATCCTGTCCAAGTGATTCAAAGGCCAGTGGCATTTTAGGAGGTCAGTAGCTATAGGAGGCAGAAATAGCAATTACACCTACCCTCTGGAACCTAAAAGGAACAAAAGCCCCTCTGCCGCATACAAAGTATTATAAACTGCACACGGTAGGTGGGTGGCCTGCTATGGATTTTCCATTATGGTCCAAGCAAACCAAGTTACACCTCTGACAACAAAAAAACCCTAAATTACAGTAATGATGACCATATGTTCTCAAGGACCAATAACCATGGTAAATTACATGAAGAAGATATTATTGGTCTTGGCTTGTCTTCCTGATAGAACTTTTTTAATAAAAACCTAAAACGGAGAATAAAGCAGAAGTAATAATGTTTCATAGAGAGAGAGGTGGAACCATCTAGTTTCTCCCACCTCTTGATCATTTTTTGATATCAATGAGAAGAATATTGTCAAGGTCTAAAATTTTGAAGGAAGATCTTCTACGCAAGTGATAGTGGTGTCAAGAAATAGTCTCTAAGCAGAGAAGGTTTCAATAGGTTATTAAAAGAGTCCAAAAGTCAATTGCGAAACGAATTTAGATCATTGTAAATGTCCATCCTTTGTCCATGCAGTTCCTGTGAAGAGAGCAAAACATGAACTAATTTCACGAGGTAATAAGGGGTCATGTACATATTAAAAATATTACATATGTGTCAGGCTGAGAATCGTTCTCCTGCAGTAGAAAACCCACCCTTAGGCCTTGTGCACACAGCCTTTGATGGGCGGTGGCCGCATTGCAGATCACAAACACCCATTCAGCAATATATGGGTACCTGGCGTTTGTGCACTTCATCACAGATGTAGACCTATTCACTGGAATGGGTCCGCAAACCGGAAGGCACGGTGCGGAGCGATGGCATGGAACACAATGGAAACACTACGGTGTGCTTCCTTGGGTTTTCTGTCTGTGCCTCCGCAACGCAAAAAAGTAGTGCATGCATTACTTTTTTCGGTTCCCCATCAGATGTGGATAGCGGATAAAGTGAATGGGTCTGTGTCCAGACATTGCGGACTGCATTTTGTGGCCGCAGCATGGGCACAGGCCAACAACAGCCTTGTGCATGAGGCCTTACTGTTGTATATGCAGTGAGGGGCCTAGCAAGGAAATTTTCCCTCCATATGAATTTTTCTTCTCTGTTTATCATTGAGATAATAAATACAAACAGTAACGTAAAACAGTGTACACACCTCATATGTGGATTCATTCACTGGAGAAAGGGTTTTCAGTTTTCTCAGTTTCTCTAAATACAAAGATAGGACAGAAAGTAAAAAAATAAATAATAACAATGACAAAGATAAGTAAATTACATGTGTTACTAGTATAAGATCCATAATATTATCCACAGTATTATAGTAGTTATATTCTTGTACATAGGAGCAGTATTATAGTAGTTATATTCTTGTACATAGGAGCAGTATTATTGTAGTTATATTCTTGTACATAGGGGCAGTATTATAGTAGTTATATTCTTGTACATAGGAGCAGTAATATAGTAGTTATATTCTTGTACATAGGAGCAGTATTATAGTAGTTATATTCTTGTACATAGGAGCAGTATTATAGTAGTTATATTCTTGTACATAGGAGCAGTATTATAGTAGTTATATTCTTGTACATAGGAGTAGTATTATAGTAGTTATATTCTTGTACATAGGAGCAGTATTATTGTAGTTATATTCTTGTACATAGGGGCAGTATTATAGTAGTTATATTCTTGTACATAGGAGTAGTATTATAGTAGTTATATTCTTGTACATAGGAGCAGTATTATAGTAGTTATATTCTTGTACATAGGAGGCAGTATTATAGTAGTTATATTCTTGTACATAGGAGCAGTATTATAGTAGTTATATTCTTGTACATAGGAGCAGTATTATAGTAGTTATATTCTTGTACATAGGAGCAGTATTATAGTAGTTATATTCTTTGACAATTTTCTTTTTATTGAAAGAAGTATAAAGCACAACTAGGCTGAAAAGTATACAATTTTGGATATATACTTATTCCCCACTACAGGGATATATAAGTTACATAGCTGATAAGCATTGCATAGCATAAATTAGACAAAAACATTGGCATCTCCATTGCCATAAAGTTCCGGGAAACTATGCATACAGTTTAGCAGTTGTACACCATATGAACTTGTGACACATAGATAAAAGAAATAAGGATGGGATAGGGGTGGGGGGGGGTATCCTCTCAGGTGGCAACTCCTAGCATCAATGAACATAGCATGAACTTCTCTACAAATCCTTCCCAACCATTCATTTATTTTCAGTACGTCTGAACACCCTCCATGGTTCCCACAACTTCAGAAACTTATCATGAGTCCTCTCCTCCCAGCTCACCAGCTCCTCCATACGACATATTTGATCCACCCTGTCTTTCCATTGATCTAGTGTAGGAGGATCTCTGCTTAACCATCTCAGGGGGATCAGTAATCTAGCTGCTTGAATCAAGTGCGTAGCTAGATCTTTTTTGGATGGGGTCCAAGACCCCGAGCTCAGCCATAGAAGGACTGTTTCGGGGGTTAAGTCGATTGACTTGTCCACGACTTCGTTCACTACTTCCAAGACAGCAGCCCAATAAGGTTTTACACCATTACAGTACCAGAAAATATGACTCAAAGAGCCCTCCTCAACCCTACATCTCCAGCAAGTGTTGTCTGCCTGCAAACCCTTCAGAAACAGCAACTTCAGCGTTTTGTACCATTGTGTCATCACTTTATAGGAATGTTCCTGTACTTTTACACACCGGGAGAACCCATGAGAATTGGTATGGATTTTATGTACATTTATTTCCGATAAAGTAATGTTCAGCTCTTCAGCCCAAATATGCAAGTATAGTAGTTATATTCTTGTACATAGGAGCAGTATTATAGTAGTTATATTCTTGTACATAGGAGCAGTATTATAGTAGTTATATTCTTGTACATAGGGGCAGTATTATAGTAGTTATATTCTTGTACATAGGAGCAGTATTATAGTAGTTATATTCTTGTACATAGGAGCAGTTTTATAGTCATTAAACTTGCACAAATGGGGCCCCACGGTCAGGTTTCCGCGTGCAGTTTTGAAAGCCAAACTCAGTAGTGTATCATAAAAAAAGGAGAAAGTATAAAGGACATATATAACTTTATTTTTTTAATTCACTCCTGGTTTTGGAATCCAAAACTGCACGCAGACACCTGGTCATGAGGCTGCACCCTTATAGTAAAACAAGTATATGTAAATCCTGTCTCTGATCTCTCACCCTGGTATTTCTTTTTTTGAATCTTAGTAGATATCCAGAATGCCATGCCTGCAATCACTAGGGTTATGATGGCGTCACAGATCACAATTCCAATGATGGTTCCAGTATTGAGCTGAAAACAATTTCCACATCCTGCAACTAAGGATAATCACATTATAAATCAATATCTCCAATTATGTCACCTTTCTGTAATAAGTGATGGTTGTTTTATGGTGGGTTTTTAATTAGTCTGAATCCCAATAGTTAACTAGAATTAATTTTAACCATATTTACTTACCTTGTTGTCCAAACGCAGTACCTGAAAAAAGAAAACAAAGTGTCATGAAACTAGATAGATAGATAGATAGATAGATAGATAGATAGATAGATGAGAGTTGGAGGCCACATCTCAACCAAGCGCCTCCAACTCCAAGACAACCTCCAGGTCAACTTCTTCTGGGAACTATGGAAACACCTGGACATAAACTAAAAAAAGCAACATCTCAACATCCAAAACAGCAACATCTTGCTCCTGTACGCCAAGAACTTTAATAAACCAAAGCCCCGACCAAACAGAGATAATGAAAAACTGAAAATTTTGAAAATTTCCAAAGCTCTTTAGATACAGAAATCACAATGCAGGAGATAACAGAGAGGATCTCATTGATCAAGGGTAAAAAGCCAGCAGCCCAGATGGGATCCTCCCAGAAATGATAAAATACAGCCCTTCAGGTATTCAGCCTGCGATAGCAAAACTCTTCAATGTCATGCTGAGTTCCAGCTACTTCCCACAAAGTTGTAACCAAGGCCTCATAAACCCCATACAGAAGAGTGGAGACAGGTACAACCCAGTCAACTATTGAGAAATATCTGTTAAGCAACCTGGTAAAACTGTTCAACACCATCCTGAATAAGAGAATCCCCAGTTTCCTCACCCAGCACGTCCTCGGCAAAAGCCAAGTATGCTTTATGTCAAACCACTGCACCATGTACATCTTGCACACACATCAGACAACCATACCACAACCTCAGCTACACCCTGCGCATTCTCATCAAGTGCAACGTCCACAATGCAAATCATAGAAAGATCTATGCCTGTTTTGTGGACTTTAGGAAGGCCTTTGAATCACTGTGGCACCTGGGCCTATTCCTGAAACTTTGGAGAGCAGAATAGGAGGAAAAGCATATGATGTCATCAGAAGCTCCTACATTGAGAACAGATAGATTGTGTGGGTAAATGGAATGGAATGGCTTATTTCCAGGAGAGCCGAGGAGTGAGACAGGGTTTCAGCCTCAGTCAAACGCTCAACATCTACATCAAGATGAACAAGGTCTCACCCTCCATGATACCAAGGTGAACTTTCTGCTATATGCAGATGACCTCCTGCTGCTGTCACCGAACAAGAAAGTGCTTCAAGGAAGATCCTGGAGAAATTCAGCACAACATGGGCACTGCCCTTCAATCCAAAGAAAACCAACATCATGGTGTTCCAGAAGAGAAACCTAAAACCAGCCATGTATTCTTTCTTACTGCTAAACAACTGTGCACTTACAGAAACAGACAGGTACATCTACCTGGGCTTAGAAATCAGTCAATCTGGGAGCTTTAAACAAGCCATGAAAATACTGAAAGACAAGGCATGCCAAACGTACTATGCCATCAGAAAGTGCCTGTACCATCTCAAACAACCAGTGACCGTCTGTCTTAAATCTTTGATAGCATTATCGCCCCATTCCTCCTAAATGGGAACAAAGCCTGGGACTAGTCAAAGTGGGATTCTAGCCCAACTGAAATATATCCCCTAGAAATCTGCAAGCACCTTCTCCAAGTCCTTCAGAGCACATCAAACAGCGTCTGCCGAGCAGAGATGGTCAGAGTCCCACTACACCTTGCTGTCCACAAGAGGATACTACCATTCTGGGCCTATCTACCATCACAAAGCCTTACTACACCAAAAGACCCAAGGAAAGAAAAGCACCCCAAAACAATTTTCCCAAGCCCAGGCTGACCAAGCCACGGACCAGCACATCTCAATAAAAGATGAAATCCAGAAGATGATATACAAGGGTAAAGATGAATGTATCAATGTTTGGAGGAATGACATAAGAACTTCACAGAACCTGACAATATATCGGAATCTACACAGTAGGATGGAGCTTTAAAAAGGCAGAAAAATGATCTAATCCCATAGGAGTAATTCTCCTTATAAAAAAAAAAATAGGAAAAAAGTTTGAGCCTCTTAGTGTTATATTTAGAGGTACCCCAATAGCTTCAAAGATAACAGAAAATATTAAATGAATAAAACATCGCAAAATCACAAAGGGGCACATATTTTAAGATCAGATATTTAGACAAGGTTATGAAGAGGCGCCGGCCTCTTATTAAGGCCCCATTCACACAACCGTATTATTGCGGGTCCGCATTATTGCCATTCAAAAGGTCTATACTTGTCTGTGCATGCGGACAAGTATAGGACTTGCTTCATACTGTATTTTTCAGCGGAAGCTAGCTCCGTGCGGCGGCTCCCCGCTCCCATAGAGATGAATGGGGCCGCATCTATTCCGCAATATTGTGGAATAGATATGGCCCCATTCATACGGTCGTATAAATGGGGCCTAACTTTGGTGGATTCTCCTCCAGTTCTAAATGTAAGACAGCTTCCTTCCTGTCTTATATTTAGACCTTTTTCTACACCTCAAACAGGTATAGAAAATGGTAAATCAGGAGGTCCTGCCAGCCCGTCCCCTTCCCGACCCACGCCAAGCCCACTTTTTTAGACCTGGAGTGACCGTGGAGAAGTCACAGATTGTGCTGCAATCTGCGCCTGATATACACCTAATATAGGCTTATTTCAGCTTAATAAATGCCCAAAGTATGACCCCCAAAGTATTTAAAAAATACGGCAGTGTGTCATTTCCACTGTATTTTAGAAGTGGCTTTTTACATACAGACTCCACAGTCTTGATAATGTCTGTTTTTTGTAGCCAGGATAAGCCTGCCTGTGCTGCACAATCATCTGCAATAAGAACTGGAAGTGTGACTCATCTTTGGTTATTAAGCCACTGAGTTCTTGATTAAGAGCCCCCCCCCTCCCCCCCTCATATTCTGAATGGTCATTCAGACACGCATGGCATGAGCTGTCCCTGCCACTTTGCTGGTGGTCCTCCCACAAGTCTGATTCCTCATTGAGAAATGCAAGCGGAAGCTTCGTCAGTTCAACCAACGTCATGGACTTTGAAATCTTTGAATTTCTTTTCCATGAATGTCTGCAGTTCCACAGCTATTCGTTTGGTATGATGCTTCTTACTAGTAGAAGGACTCGGTTTTGCACAGGTATATTTAATCTATTTAATTTAATGTTTGTGTGTGTCGTTAAAAGATATCGACAATATTCACTATAACAGTGACATCTACAGTACCCTGCCCCTTTAACAGTGACCTACACAGTGGCCTGCACCCTCCCCTTTAACAGTGATCTCCACAGTATCCCGTCTGGTTAACAGTGATTTCCACAATAACCCGCTTCCTTAACAGTTACCTTCACAGAGATCCATTATCTTACAATGTGACCTCCCCAACACCCTGCCCCCTTAACAGTGACCTCTACAGCACCCTGTCCCTTAACAATGACCTCCATAGCAGATTGTCCCCTTAACTGTTACCTCCACCGTTCCCTGCCCCCTTAACAGAGACATCCATGGCGCCAGCCCCTTTAACAGTGACCTCCACAGCGGAAGCCCCATTATTAGTGACCTCCACAGTACCTCATCTCGTTAACAGTCATTTCCACAACACCCCGTCCCCTTAACCCTGGCCTCCACTGCAATCTGCCCTTTAACAATGACCTCAATAGCGGACCATCCCCTTAACTGTGACCTCCACAGCAGCCTGCCCCTAGGGTGGTCAGAAGTCCAGTTTTAGGCCGGACAGTCCAGCTTTCAGCCTCCCTGCCTGGACGGACACAGGGATGTCCTTTTGAACAGCTTACTCTCAGACAGCAGCACTGTGGTTTAGGAAGAAAGTAAACCTCCCTCCCATCCCTGCAGCTGACAGAAGTTGATTTTTATCTTCATTTTTTCAATCCCCGTCGGCTGCGAAGTGTGGAGGTGTGGCCTAACTTGGTCAGGGCGTGGCTTAGCGGGACCCGGGGCGAGTTTTTTAAGTCTGTCTTTTAGAGTGGCCTGAATGACCACCCTACCTGCCCTCGAACTGTGACCTCCACAGCACTCCACTCCCTTAACAGTGTCATCCACAGCGCCCTGCCCCTTTAAAGCTGACCTACAACAGTAAAGAAAAATGGCTGGGTTATTATGGAGTAAAACTGTGTGCATGTGGAGTCTAAGGACCTGCAAGCTTCTATTGGCTGATAAGGGACATGCGGCTGTGTGTATGGCAGTTGGGATATGAAGAGAAAGACCTGCAGGCTTCTATTGGCTAATGTAGGTCATGTGATATATTTGCCTTTTTTGGGAATATCGCAGGAACAGTACATCCTAGAGAGCTGAGACCCGAGAGTCTAAACCTTCCCGGACACCTGATGTACCTGTGTGCCAAATTTTGCGATTGTAAATGCCTCGGTGCGGATTCCTTTAGCGGACATACATACATACATACACACATACACACACACATACACTCAGCTTTATATATTAGATGGAATTTACCATTAGTCTCTTGGTTGTCGAAGTTACTGTGCTGTTGTAAAAGGCTAAACGAACCAGATCAAGTGATTTGAAAACTTGAGCGATACAGCCTTTGATCTCTCTGAATTGATTGTGGAGTAGCCAAGAAGTGATTTCAGGAGTAGAAACCGGACTCCAGGAGCTCCAAGCACGCCAGACTACAGGCGGCGAGTGAGCTGACTACTAGGAGTAGAAAGTCACTGTATGGTGCAAGTGCTGCTAGAGGATCCAACCTTTAAGTACACACAAGCTACAAAAATACATACATCGTGAGACCCCTTCTCCTCTGTCATATGGAACTGGCCTCAAAACATCCAAATCTTAAGACTTTGAATTTCTTTCGACAGCCAGCAAGCGTTATGCATTGCTTCAGGCACCATGAATCACAATTCTCAGAATTCATATTTATCCTGAACAGTAAACTTCCAGTATTGCTGAAAACACTTGAAAGGAGGGACCTTTGGAGATGACATGGCTCCAAGACAGACTTCAAGCAAGGCACCAATGATCAGTTTCATTATATGATGGCTGCATGCTACTGATACTAGCTCCATAGGCTAGTTTCACACTAGCGTTCAGAGATCCGACATGCTGTTATGCCAGAGAAGAACCTGCCAGCGCTCTCTAGATCCGTCCGCAACCTGGAAAATATGCCGAGAAATGACCGGACAACAACTGCTGCACACCAGTGTGAAACTAGCCTTCCTGAGCTTTTGTTCCAAGAGAACCCAAGCACCAGCAAGCCACCCAGAGTTTGAGCTGATTGTGTCAAAGCACGTTGCTTGAACACTGCTAGTTATGCCCCAGTCCTCCGGTGCTATGTGGACAGCTGCTGCTTCAGACTCCACTTGCTAGTTTTGCAGCTGTGGCCAGAAGCAATCACTCGGACTTGATCAACTTGATCTATGGTAGATCAGCAATGAGTTTGCCATTTCAGTGAATAGGGGCCCTGAAAGAAAAAATAAATAAAAGTGGCCCCATGTTGTAGGCGGGTCCAAATTGACAGAAGTCAGGGCAACAAAAATAGGCAAGGCCAGTAATACCACAGTGCAGAAGAAGCAAGCAGCAGAACCATATAAATTAATGAATATTGAGACCATGAGATCTTTAGGTACATGGATGGCGGGCAAAAGGAGGGCTTGGGTGGCCCTCTGAGCATCGGCCCACCGGGAAATTTGGCTAGTCTGCCCATGTCAGTGGCATGGTCCCTTGAAAGCCATTCTCTGTTGTCGAATTGAGTTATGATTGAGGGCAAGGTCTTCAGTGTGGTGACTAGAGTTGAGCGAAACTGCCTTTTGGCAGGTTCCAGTTAAGGGTTGGGGTTTAAGTGAATTATGTAATGGATTCCGTTCTCACAGAATCCATAATGTAATTCAATGCTGGTATTCCAAATGGAATTCCTTTAGAGGCATAGTGTATGGCTAGCAGAACGTAACCCTTGGGGCTGACCATACACTTGTATTATGAGGCATGCCAATATTGAATTATGAGATGGATTCTGTGAGAACAGAATCCATTAAGTAATTCGCTTGAACCCCGAACCCAAACTTAAACCTGCCAAAAGGTTTGCATCTATACCAGCCACTGATCCCATTCTTCCCTTTTCCAGTTGAGCCAGCAGGAACTCTCTATGGTCAACAATTGGTATCAAGGTAACACTAAGAGCATTGGCATGGCCAAAATCGAAGAGATCATCTAGTCTGGAAACAAACTGAGCCTCTCTTGCTTGTTGTGTCACAGACTGTGGGCCCTTGTTCTTCTTACAGTGGCTGTCTCATCTTAGACTTCGGTGGTATATTGCTAGGATATGCCACCAAAGTCAGATAGGTATGGGTCCTACCTCAGAGACCTATACCTATCTCAAATATAGGCCCCTTAAAGTGAAGGAGATCACACGACGCCTGCAAGGTGCTCTCTAAGTTCATTTCTATAGGCTTCCAAAACTCACACTGGGCTGTTTTCGGAAACCTATAAAATTGAATGAAGAGTGCACCGCGCAAGTGCAGCCACTGCTCCATTCTCTTCTATGGGGCTGCCAAAGATAGCCAAGCCAGTGCTCAGCTATTGTCGGCGGTCCCATGGAAATTAATGGAGGACGGCCACGCATATATGGCTACTCACTGTTTACTTCAGGGGCCCTGTTCTGGTGATAGGTATGAGTTAACTATCAGTTAAGCCAGCCACAGGACAGCAGAGGAGATAGACTTCTGGTTGAGATCTAGTTGCTGCTGCCATTTCTCACGAACACTTCACATTAACAACCGCAACACAACTAGAATACAGTGGTCCCGATTTACACAAAAGCTCTCCATGTTGCCCACAGCAACCAATCAGAGTAGACATCGCATTTCATACTCTGTTCTTCAAAAATGAAAGGTGCGCCGTGATTGGTTACTTTGGGCAACATAGACAATTTTACTCTTCATAAATCTGCCCAGTGTGTTTTCTTACTGCATTCAACCGTACACACAGTCTATCCACAGCAGGCATCAGGAGATATACAATAATCGTACTATACAGAAAACATGGCTGATTGCGACATCATTTCCAATGTCACAAAAAGTTTGTCTATGACAAGTGAATATGCGGTGGAGTTACATGGGTCATATTCATCAGCGGGTTACAAAATACTGCTGTGTAAATGTTACACAGCCCCATTATCAATTCTCTATGTGAAACCTTAAAGAGTCAATGGGGGAGATTTATCAAAACTGGTGTAAAAACTGGCTTAGTTGCCCCTAGCAACCAATCAGAGTCTATTTTTCAGAACTCCTTTGGAAAACAAAAGGTGGAATCTGATTGTTGCTAGGGGCAACTAAGCCAGTTTTTCTTTACACTGGTTTTGATCAATCTCCCCCAATGTCTGCAAAACATCAGTGCAATTGAGCTACCAGTACATATTCACCAATGAAGCTGATATTCTACCTGAATTGTTTTCTTCATATAAGCCCCCTCTACTACAGAGGGAGTACAAACTGGCCCCATATCTAGAAAAACTACCCAACCCCAGACCCTGACAGATCCTGAGCCGGTACAGACTGAGCGCACACGTCCTGCTCATCAAATCCGGGCGGTACCGACAAAGGTACAAGCCCAGGGAGAGCACACTGTGCTCATAGTGCGACCAGGAGGCCGTGGAGGATGAAGCTCACTTCCTGTTGTGGTGCCCGAAATTCTCAGCAGTGAGGAACGATCACTTCAGGAGACTGTCTGATCTCTGCCCAGTATTTAGTTCATCCAATAAAACTTATTTGAATTTGACAGACAAACAGATAAATAGATAGATGATTGATAGATTGCTTGTCTCCATTAGCCAAACCACCCGACGATTGCTAATGGCAAGTATTCACAAGCTAGAATACTTTGTTAGAACATTTCCACCGACTAATTTAGTCTAATTTTAAGGAGCTAAGAAACCAAACAGGAAATGCCCCATCTCAAAGCTCAGAACAGTTTAGCATGTGTCCAGTCGTGTGGTTACCTGACCTACTAATTAGTTCTCACTATGTCTGCACAACACATACACTGGATGACTCAATGTATGCAATGTCCTATGCAGATAGCAAGACCCAAATCGCAACTCATAAAGGGTTTCTGTCACCACAATTTTCAATATTAAACAGGCTGATGTTATCAATGTGATAATGTCACCTGAATTGAACTCTGCTATTTATTTATTCCATAGTGCCCCCATTTTTGTGTAAATTGTACTTTTATTATATGCTATTTAACCTCTAGAGCAGGGGTAGGGAACCTCCGGCTCTCCAGCTGTTGTGAAACTACAATTCCCAGCATGCTTCATTCATTTCTATGAGAGTTCTTAGAAGAGCAGAGCGAGTATGCTTGCTGGGAGTTGTAGTTTCACAACAGCTGGAGAGCCGGAGGTTCCCTACCCCTGCTCTAGAGGCTCCATTTGCCCACCTCATTCCACGCCTACGTCCTCTTGATTGACAGGGCCAGGCCAACGAAGGTGTCGAAGTTTCTTGACTGTGACATACAGTATTTGGCACAGGCGCAGTGAGTCAGAAGCTGGCGAGCGACATTCACTCACTGCCCCTGCCCCGAATACTGCAGGCGAAGTGACTGTGACTTATTCAGTGCAGGCACAGTTAGGAAGTCGGGAGCCAGCGTGCGCCCGTCACTCACTGCACCTGCACCGAATACTGACACTGACACTGCACAGGCAGGAGATTTCCACGGCAGACAGGGACAGCCAGAGGAGACCAATGCTGGCCTGGCCCTGTCAATCAAGAGGACGTGGGAGTGGAAGAAGGTGGGCAAACGGAGCCTCTAGGAGCAGGTGCAGCACCCTCCTTCCCCACTCCTAGAGGCTAATTAGCATATAATAAAAGTACAATTTACACAAAAACGGGGGCACTATGGAATAAATAAATAGCAGAGTTCAATTCAGGTGACATGATCACATGGATAATGTCAGCCTGTTTAATATTGAAAATTGTGGAGACAAAAACCCTTTAAGCATAGTGGAGGGAGTTTCATGGTTTGGGCCTGTTTTGCTGTCTCAGGGCCTGGGTGCCTTACGTTCATTAAGAGAAATATGACCTGTACACAAACTTTGTTGTATAAGCTCTGGATTCTAGATCTTTGACGTGCTGCCTGTTTGTGACCTTAGCTCTGACTGCAGACTTTGCCTCTGGCATAGTCTCCTGGTTGAGATCCTGTCTGACTAACCTTTCACACCCCTAATTAAGTCCTGTGCACTTAGCCAGGTTAGGGACCATCATCCAGTTGGGGGGCTGCCATTTAGAGTGCATTGTCCAAGTACTTAGGGACAGTGATGTGGGTGGAATTTAGAGCTGCACTGTTCCCTACCTAAAGTGACAAATTATACTGTTTTTGTGTTACTAGTTTAGTTAGATTGTGTTTTTCTAGAATTGTAGACCATGTTTTATTAGAAATCAGTGCAGAAATGCTGGTCATTCCAAAGGGTTTACTTGCTTTTTTCTGAAACCGTCTAATCTAATTTGTAACAACATATACAGAATATATGGGAAGAGGAGCTAAACTGCATCTACATCTAATCTACTTCTATTGTCCCTGTGCAAAACTTTTAGATGCCCGTGATGAGAACATAGTCCTGCCACTTTACACATCACTAGTCAGACCACACATGGAGGACTGTGTACAGTTCTGGGCTCCTGTGAACAAGGCAGACATAGCAGAGCTGGAGAGGGTTCAGAGGAGGGCAACTAAAGTCATAACTGGAATGGGTGGACTACAGTACCCAGAAAGATTATCAAAATTAGGGTTATTCACTTTAGAAAAAAGACGACTGAGGGGAGATCTAATAACTATGTATAAATATATCAGAGGTCAGTACAGAGATCTCTCCCATCATCTATTTATCCCCAGGACTGTGACTGTGATGAGGGGACATCCTCTGCGTCTGGAGAAAAGAAGTTTTGTACATAAACATAGAAGAGGATTCTTTACGGTAAGAGCAGTGAGACTATGGAACTCTCTGCCTGAGGAGGTGGTGATGGTAAGTTCACTAAAAGAGTTCAGGAGGGGCCTGGATGTATTTCTGGAGGTAATAATATTACAGGTTATAGTTACTAGAGAGGGGTCGTTGATCCAGGGAGTTATTCTGATGCCTTATTGGAGTCGGGAAGCAATTTTTTTCCCCTAAAGTAAATAAAATTGACTTCTACCTCACAGGGGTTTTCACAGCCCCGCCCCTTTTACTATATAATCACATGATCCGGCAAAAAAGTTACAAATATAAAGTATAACTTCACCTATAATGTCTCTGCAAGAGGATCAGAGGATTATTCTATAATGATTCACATTTCGAGGGATCTACTTAAAGTATCCCTCTACCTTATATTTTATAGTTTCTGGAATTAACCCTTGCAACTTGGGTCACAAAGCAAAAGCTGTTCAATATCTGGAACAGATTAATGTAATAAATGTGGTGCTGGTGGTTACCGCAGTTTTTTTTCAGTCAGCAGTTTTATTTTTGACTCGTTGATAACGTTAACTATTACAACATCAAGTGGAGAGTTTCTCCTTCAGGAAATCCGTTCCATCTGTTCTTCTTCAATATTTAAAAAAAAAAACAGACATAAAATGCAAGAATGTCCTACAAACTCTGAATTTTTGGATTATAAATGTTACCAATGTTATATTCACTCTACTCTATAGAGCAGGCAGGATGTGCCCCCAACAGTGCCGAGGATGGGGTAAAGGGATGACCTCAGTTAATGTACTCTGTCATCCCAATGTGCTTACAGTATGCTAAGGCATTAAGTATAAGTGTGCTTAAGTATTGCTAAGGCAGCATTGCTCAAGCGTAGGAAATGGCAGTCATTTTGGCTGCGTCTCTTCAGTCTTACGGAAGGATAGAAATTTGTTGCCCATCAAAATCTAATGACGGTAAATTTTCCCCAACACTTTGTGTTACGAAGCAGATGTGAATAGTTTTGACTTGGGGCTACTTCTAACAGCCTTATTAAGTGATGAACAGGAAGGTGGACTCCACCTCAGGGGAACCACTAAGCCGCTACTTCTCAGAGTATTCTCTGTTCAAGTGGGGTCAAAAGACACAGCTGCGGAACACCATGGGAACAGGCAAAACCATAATCAGGTACAGGCTGAGGTCAGGGCAGGCAGAGTCTGTGCACTCTTAAGTCAGCCTGAAAGTCAGAATAGGCAGTTCAGGGTCAGCCCGGAGATTAGGCGAAGGTCAGGTCAGGAGCCGAAGGATCAAATGCAGAGTCATGCAGAATTTAGGACAGAGGAGAGCCAAAAAAGACAAGTAACGCACTTTCTGAATTAAAATCTATTTCTCAGGCACCCACCCTTAAATGAGCCCATAGGCTTAATCAGATTGCGATGTGTGCGCAATGGCCCTTTAAGAACCTGAGAGCACCTGCGTGCACCCTACTGGGAGGACAAGGCACAGAAGCAGGTAGTAGGCCGCAGCCTGTGTGGAGTTGACAAAGCAGTGCTACTCTGGTGATTGGGCTCGCCATGGGAAAAGTAGAGGGATGTGAGTGGGTCCAAACCTGGAGCAAGGGAATGGGTGGCTATAACCACCAGGCAGAGCAGAGCCTGCTGCCATAAGATTTCTTCATATGTCTTGAGTCTAAAGAAGGCATAAGCATATTGGCAATAGATAGTTATGGCACATGGCAGTCAATGGAAGTGTTTTTGAAAAGGTTTCACCATGTTTTCCCAGTCTAGATATACATTTTAAGACTGAACTTCATGTCTGCATTGGATTGGTAGTCACCAAAATGTCTGGCCCTACTAAGAGCAGGTAAGCTTAAAGGGATTATTTCCTCTGGACTAAACACCTTCTTAAGGCCCATTCACACGACCGTATGAATGGGGCCGTATCTATTCCGCAATATTGCGGAATAGATGCGGCCCAGTTCACCTCTATGGGAGCGGGCAGCCACGGCACGGAGCCAGCTCCGTGCCGCGGCTCCACATAAATAGATAAGACATGTCCTATACTTGTCCGCATGAGCGGACAAGTATAGGCATTTTGAATGGGGCGCCCGGACGTGTGTTCCGCCAGGTGGCAGCCAGGTGGCAGCCGTAGTATTGCAGGTCTGCATTATTGTGGACCCACAATAATACGGCCGTCTGAATGGGTCCTAATGTTGAGAGGCATGTTCAAACAGTTTATCCAGATTGAAATAAGTATTGTAGGATCAGAACCTAGAGTACCAGTACTAGTGAACCATAATGACGCCTGGAATTACCCACAGATCCAACAATGCTGTTCCAGGTCTCAGCACTAGTCTTTGCTTTCAGGGCTGCAGTGCATGAATGACACCTAACCACTGCAGCCAATTATTGGCCGTAACAGCATATTTTTGAAGTCATTCATTGTACTGTGTACTGTAGTTCCCGTGAACTATTTCATATGACTGTAGCATCTCAGTTGTTAGAGGGAGGGAGGGGTTCCCTCTCTTGATGCCTCCCCCCCCCACCTCATGATGATATTTAGAGGTGCCGAATGGTTACCATGGTGTCGAGGAGGAGCCTAACAATGGCCTCGAGACCTGCCACGTATGGATGCCTATTAGGCCCTGACAAAAGCCTTTTTAGCTCACAAAGTCCTTTATTTTCATAAAAAAATATATAATTTGTATTTCTGTATCCGGAATGACCCAATCAATAAAATTATCACACCATAAAGCAATCTAGACAAAGAAGTGAGATTTAGGAAAAGAAGCAAAACGTGATCTAAAAGTTGCATATGTCGCAAAATGTTCCCAATGAAAACTGCAAACAAACAAAAAGCCCTCGTCCAGCGACATGGATGGAAAAGTAAATAAAAAAAAATCTGGATCTTTAAATGCAGTGACAAACAAAAAAATATTCTACAAATAAAGTGCATTTATTGTCCAAAAGTTAAAAAAAAACATAAACATATACCACATGGTGAATGCTGCAAAAACAAATAAAAACGAAGGCAGAATTGCTGCTTTTTTTCATGCCGTCCTCCCCAAAAAATGAATATTAAGTTACGGTAAAAGGAAAAAATTGTAAAGTCCTAAGTCCAAAAAAGGTTGTGAGCTTATGGGGTTAAGAAGCAGGATCACCTTCCTGTTCGTTTCAGGGACCATGAAGCGATGTGACTACCGACCTCCTGTTTAAATACCTAAACATCAGCTGTTCTCTTTTTATTTCACCCAGATAAATTAACTTCCCCCTCAAAACCAGTGAAACTTTTACCCAAATTTCTGCCTACATTTTCTCTACTAAACCCTTGACTCTCTAGGCCCAGTTATACATATTGATCACCAGTAAAGCCACAATTCGTAATTTCATATTCCACCCCAGAAGATTTCTGCCTACATCTAAAGAGTAGAACAATACATTCCAAAAATATTCAGGAGATTTTCATCTGTTTATCCTTCATCAGTGATATTGTACCTAATTTTTGTTTTCCTCCTTTACAGGGGACATTTATCATCCTGGATGGAGATTTTATCAGGGGTTCTCATAGTAAGTCTGGGGAGCTGTGGAGTAACTTCTCAGCAAAATATACACACCGTGTTGAGTACAGTAGAATTGTATTCTGCATATGGACCACTGCAATGGTCTTCTTAACAGTAGAGTTATAACATCTCCAGGTTAAAACTTTAATGCTCCATGAGTGACCCATTCTTTAGTATAACAAGGTGGCGAGCATTATAAAAGTTACCCACTAGTGTTAGGAGACCGGCAGCCTGTTTCAGTAGCCTGCTCTGATATAAATGCCAGACAAGTCAATGGGATCTAGGGCTTAACAGCTGGATCCGGCAATGCCAGATACATGGCAAAATCCGGTAGCCTGTTCTTCTGTCCGATCAGGCTTCAGGATTTTGGAACACATATGAAGCTACCCTTATCAAATTTGGAATTCTAAGACAAGACACTCTACGAATATTAATGATAGATAGATAGATAGATAGATAGATAGATAGATAGATAGATAGATAGATAGATTTTCACTTGCCGAACATCATTAGGCTCAAGAACAAGGCGGGGACAGGCCAGGACATCTCTCTTCGATGGGATATATCCTATGTTGGCAGATCTTATGGTGCCTTACTGATCTTTGGTATGGAGTCGTCCAGTCTTCAGGATTGTGTCTTCACCCTGACATTGACTGCTCGATAGATCCAGCCAGTAGCCCCTCTACATCTGTTTTAAAGCTGACTTTTCATTGTGAAATAGATCTATGTGTAAATGTATGTCCTTCTTTCAAGAGGAAGTTGTGTGTTCATATGAGACACGGTCCCCTATAACAGGACCTTGTGCTCTGGCCAGAAGAGGAAAGGCTGACTTGCGAAACCACATTTCAAGCTTTGCTCAACAGCCCTGCGTCTGGGAGAAGATGAATACAGTAACTATTAGCCTAGGTGCAGTTCCCTGCATTAAAACCTCACAGAATAAACACCCCTGGGAGACATCCAGCGGTGCTCCACAGGGCTAGGCATGGCTGACATTCCAGGCTCTATGCCAGGAGGACACCTCAGACTGGGTCACCAGGTTTTACATGTTCTCCATGCTCTGTCTGTCTTACCAGTCAGAATACACCTTATGTCATTATGTTCCCACCTCTGACAATATGAGGTATAGTGTTTACTCACGATTTCAGATGTCTTCTTGAATGTAAATGTATGGGAGTATAGTGGCTCACCACCAGTTGGAGAAGGGATGAAGAGGTGCTCTAGCAAGCCTACTGAAAACAGAAATAATGAAAATTAAAAGGAACAAGAAACTCAAAAACTAAAATATTGAAAAATCAATAAAATAAACAAACAAGTGGAAAATATTGACCATTAGAAACAATGCACATATATACAATATAAGCCATATGGAGTCTGGATTATATTGGATTTTGTACATATGCATATACAGACTTATTAATCCAATCCACCCAATAGATACATATAATATAACAAATAAAATATAGATTACAAATAAAATATAGACTATTTAAAAAAAAATGTATATGCACACAATATAATCAATGGGAATTTTAGGATGACAATGGTGACATTTTAAATACTTTTAATATGGATAGATACTGAAACACTTACACCTATTTCCCTACTCAGTCATGACATACTGTGATTTGAAATCTCCAGTTGATATGGACCAATATATTTATATTTTATTTTTTTTAAAATATTTTTAAATATTTATTTTTAAATATTTTTTCTCCTGATTATGTTTATACTCTCTACCTTTTCTTAGTTATTTAATTTTATTTTCAATATTCATCACCACTACAGACATTACCATTATCCTATAATAAATACCCCTATGCATCTGAAAGCACTTGTCAACACAATACAAAGATCCTGAAGGGTTAATATCCCTATTTCAATTGAGAGGTTTGCCACTCAATAAACCAATCCCATACACGACCTTGCCTATAAAAGATTGATGTTTATGAGAGCTCCACACCACTGAGGAAGGGGCAGAATACCCCGAAACGCGTCTGGTCTTATATGTGGCAGCTCTCAAAGACTTTATCCAATTTAATACACTGTACTCCAACAATTCTTTATTATTTGGAGCTCAAACTGCTAAAGCTAAAGACGATCTGGAATTAATTTCCCTATTCAGCAGGAACCAATCCTTTCTATTTAAGAAGGCTGAAAACAAAGGAACTCCACTACCAATACAGACTACGGGATAACATTGAAACGAAGTACAGTGTATACAAAGAAAGTTAGCTGGGATGCCACGTGGGACGCTAGAAAAAGGCGCGCTGTTTGAGCGTGCTCACCTAACAAACACCTGCCGGGAGAAAGAGAACTGAACGTGGAGGGAGCAAAAATGCTGATCGGTAATGTACATAACCTACAAAGTGGGTCCCGCATTTACTTTCTGACAAACCACCTCCACACTCCCTAACAAGCAGGATATATATGGAGCATTAATTAACCTTTTTTCCACATACAATATATTGGACACGGCTCAATCAATCGCTTATCTAAACGGATACATTCTCCCTATGATTTTTGCTTCTTTTTACAGTTGACACCACGTACTTGAACATTTGTGAACCAGCAGACTTTATCATTAGATTATTGAGACCGGGCTGGTATATTTTCTGTGACGTGCTTTATTACTATTATCGATATATCTAGAATCTCACTAGAAGCCTATGCAGCAGCCTCCTGTCATTTACTATGACAGGGGCTGCTGCAGGCACACTCCGGCTCCTCCGACCGCCACACGGGGGAGCCGGAGCAACACCGGAAGCGTGCGCTTCCGGTGTTTGCCGCTTTCGGGTGCCGCAGTCAGGCTTGTGGGAAAAGCAGGTCACCCACGTTTTTTTACCGGATCCTGTTTGTTTGTTTTTTCCTCTTCTTCTGAGGGATCAGAAGAAGGGAAAGCTAAACGGTGATATGAACTCAGCCTTACACTACATTCAGGGGTGCACCGCCAATGAGGCCAGGTGAGGTGATTGCCTCAGGCAGCACCAAGTGGGGGCAAGAAAGGGTCAGCGGAAGGGCCATGGACAATGAGCGCTTCCATTGTGGAAACCCTCATCTCTACATATTCAACTGCATCTATGTACTCAGAACATCAATACAGTTGAATGCTGCGATGGGGCACGGGAACGATGTCTCCGTGGCCCACTGTCTCCTCTGATAGGCTTTAGTCCTAGCTCCTGTGGCCTATCAGAGGCCGGTGTCATCATTATCACGCTGCCTTCGGGCTTCATAGAGCTCTAGTCTGTGTTTGGCACTGAATCGCTGACAGCTGAATGGACGTAAGTATTTCAGTTTATTATTTTATTTAGCAGCATGCTCTTGGGCCACAACAGGGTGAGGGGTTTTTATTTTGTAACTGGGGACATTCTGGCACACATTATAAGGTGGCCACTATGGGGACATTCGTTCTACTGGGGGCACTAAAAGGGGGTAGTTTTTTGTACTGACACGTTATGAGTAAGCATTTTCTGTACTGGCACATAAGGGGGCATTTTTTGTACTTAGCGCACATTATAAGGGAGCATTTTTGTACTGGCACATGTTCTAAGATGGCCACTGTAGGGAGATTTGTATTACAGTGGGCACTAAAAGTGTTTGTTTTTGTACCGGTACATGTCATAAGGGGGCATTTTTTATACTGGCACATAGAGAATATTTTTGTACTGCCATACATTATAAGGGAGCATTTTTGTACTGTCTAACATTTTAAAAGAGTATTTTTCGTACAGGCACTGTGTGCCAATAATTACTGAAGGGGAACTATCTCTGTGGTAATAGTATTTTCAGAGGGATTACCTGTTTCTGCAGTATGGTCTTGAGAAGCACAGTGGGCACAGTATTAGAGGTGGCGGGATGAGGTGTTCAGAAGGGGGAGGCGTATTGAAAAGTAGTTGTCAAACTCTACAGAGACAAGACATGGCTGAAAGAAATCATCATAGCGGTCTGAATGGAGAAGATAAAGAAAGAGACTCTAAGCGGTATGTGGCGTTGTATTACCCTGTATGTTGTAAGGTGCTGTATATAATGTTTTCAAAGTATATTTTTAACAGTAGAGCTGCAGGGAAGGGGTTAGGTTAAGAAATTGGCATTTGGGGGCGCCATTTCAGTTTTCACCTGAGGCAGGGTTCACCCCTGGCTACATTCACACAACTGAAAGTGTTTTGTGGTCCACAAATTGTAGATCCGCACATGGCCAGCCCTATATAGAAAATGTCTATTTTTGTATGCATTTGCCGACAAGAATAGGACATGCTCTATATTTTTACGGGGCCGTGGAGCGGAACCTCGGATGCCGACAGCATATTTTGCAGCCCCATTGAAATAAATGGTTCGACTGGATTGGAATGGATCTAGATGTCATCCTGGCAGTTGTTGCAAGAGTAGGGTTCTGTATTACAGACCAGCTAGTGCTTCCGATCTCATGGGTGCACTCACACGCACGTTGCAGAGGGGGAACTAGTAAATGACCATGAAGTATAGTTTCATCATAAGGGTTAGATGACATCTGCTCCAGTTAGTCTACTGAATACTAAGCTCTGCAGAGAACCCACCGGTTCCCACATCCTGCAAGAAGATCATCACACATCTATCTAGTGATGCCTGCACTGAGCAAATACCGAGAAGGTAACGGGTGGTTAGTGTCATCAGACCTCCGGAGGATCTTAAGATCTTGTGATGAGACTGAGCAGAGCATGATGTCTGCAGCTTTACATACACATCGTGTGCACACAGAGCAGGATCTTGTGATGGGTGACTCAGGATCCAAACAGAATCTTGCACAATAAGAAGGTGTTGTAACATGTCGTAGATTTGTGTGTGTTTAGTCTTAGTTAATTTAGATCAATTGGAATTAATTGCAAAAAGAAAAGCTGAATCGCTGTTGCAGGGATGCTGCGATATTGCACACAAAGGGCTCATTCACGCGGCTGTTCTGTGCATTGGGGGCTGCAATTTGCAGTCCCCAATGCATGGGCACCATCCGTGCGAATGCCACGACGGATCCAGACCCATTCAACTGGAATAGGTCAGTGATTTGTCCGCACCGCAAAACAATAGAACACTTTCTGTTCCATGCCTCCGCTTCGCACCTGACCTTCCGGATTGTTGACCTTCCGGATTGTTGACCCATTCAAGTTTACCTCTGCTGTTTGCGGCCCACAATACGGGAACGACCAAACAACGGCCGTGTGAATGACCCCTAACACGGCTAAATAAGAACAAACTGTAATTCAGAGGTGAATTTTACTTGAAACAAAAAGTGTCCAAAGACGTCGTCCACATTTCCGTTTTTCACTTACCTGTACTGTCCACATTTTCCACGGACAACACACATACCCATTGATTTAAATGTTTCTGTTCAAACATTTCAGTATTTTTTATTACTGACTGAGACATACACTGTTCTGATCCGTGATGCGGACCAAGCACATCCATTGAAGTCTATGGGTCCGTAAAAATCACGGAAACTACAGGGATGGTATCCATGTGCAAAACTCCAGAGTGGTATTACTATTCTTTCACCATGCTACTGTCTTGTATTCCTAACACCTATGCCATTCTTGTATTTATTTTCAGGTCCTTCACAACTATACATTGATCTTACTATCTGTAACTGTTGTGTTCCTTTAATATGCCTGGTTCACCAGCAGGTGGCAGCGGATATGGCAGAGATAGAGACAGATACTTATATAGAATGGAATTCACCATTATATTCTCCCCCCTTTGGGCAGAAGTGGGCCAGTCCCGCTTCTTACTAGAAGGGAGGGGCAGCAGTGCTAGATTATTCTGGTTCTAGTCTAGGCAAGACAGTGATGTGCAAGCCTGGGCATGGTCACAACCAGAAGTGCCTATAAGGCCCCTTTCACACAAGCGTGACAGATTAGGTCCGAATGCGTTCAGGGTGCGTTCAGGAAAACTCGCACCATTTTGCAAGCAAGTTTAGTCAGTTTTGTCTGCGATTGCATTCAGTTGTTCAGTTTTTTCCGCATGGGTGCAATGTGTTTTGATGCATTTTTCACGAGCGTGGTAAAAAACTAAAGGTTTACAAACAACATCTCTTAGCAACCATCAGTGAAAAACGCATTGCATCCGGACTTGCTTCAGGATGCAATGTGTCTTTTACTGAAGCCCCATTCACTTCTATGGAGCCAGGGCTGCGGGAAAAACTAACAGAATATAGAACATGCTGCGTTTTTCACGCAACGCAGAACTGATGCATGAAAAAAATGCTCATGTACAGAGACCCATTGAAATGAATGGGTCAGGATTCAGTGCAGGTGCTATGCGTTAACGTCACGCATTGCACCCGCGCGGAAAACTCGCTCGTGTGAAAGGGGCCTAACAGCCAGTGCAGGCTAAGCTATGCTTGCCATGGAATCTGATGTATGGAAGATATAGCAACCAGAGGAAAGTGTTTTTTCAGTTGCCAGAAGATATAGCAACCAGAGGAAGGTGTTCTTCGACTGGAGAAGGAGCCATCAAAGGGAAGTAGCTTGTAGAGCACCCGGACTCCATGCTAATTTACTTTACTGAGCGTCAGGAGGGGGACAACAGCCAAAGGAACCCCAATCCAAGGATACTAGAACCAACCAAAAGTCCAATAACCAGACCCAAGCAGAGTTTAGCACAGTAGAGAGAAATAAAGCAGAGTTATTAAGCGAGCCTGTCAGCCAGCAGAGAAAGCACAGTTACCAAATTTGCCTGCCAGATTATGCTGAAGCCTGCTGGAACCAAAAGCTTGAATGTAAGAAAAGCCTGAATATTGTCTAGAATCACGTTTACCCAAGTAAAACTTCTGTTAAAGTTTACCAATGTCTGCACTCAAGCTATTCTTCATCCTCTAACTCAACTATTCTGCTTTATTTGCTTTGGAGCCTAAGCCTGGGGTCCCGCTGTATCCAGGTGGGAGCACTGTGACATATATAGGCTGCACCACACCACTCAGCATTCCACTAAACCTGGGACACAATAGGGCCCTGGGGACGGCGTGTTGCAAATTGGCGTCACAAAAAGGATGTACTTTTGTGCCTTATTGCTGCTATAGGCCTACAGTAATCGCTAAACCCTGAAAAAATGACTTTATTGCATTTATTCTGGATTAGCAGTTGCGAGAGAGTGTGCACCGGCAACAGAGAGGTTAATCCACCATATTTACCAGCTATATCATATCTTATTTTTGCCCAGCCAGAGCGGGAGAAGAATGATCGGCCCAGCCCAAGCGCAGAAAGCAGAGACTCTGCCCACCATGATCTGCCCCCTTTACCAGCCAGTTCCAGCCAGCCTAAGTGAACAACATGGCGCACCAGCCCCAGCCAAACTGGGGAGAGATGAACCTGAAGTGCAAGTAGCCCTCGCTGAACTACAGGCTGCCAAGGAGAAGTGGGCCCCTGTGAGAGAGGAGGAGTCTGTTGAGGCTGAACCCCGAAATCCCAGCAGCAGGGGTGGCCCACGCACAGATGACCTGGGAACATAAGAAGGCCGTAGAGGAATGGGTCATCCAGGTCCTGGACCACCCGCGCCCAGGAGATCAAAAGCTGGAGCGCCGCTTGGGGATGGTTGTCTGGTTCTCTGTTGACCAGGGGAGCGGTTTCCTGACATCACAAAGAAAGAGCTCTTCGTAGGCCGCAGGTCAGTAAAGTGGCCCTATCTTCCCGAGGCCCGACATAGTCTTTAAGCGGGGGATCGGTTGAAATATAACACAATGGGGTGCTATGGGATGCCTTGTCACCGGGGTCACCCTGTCAGCCAAGTCCTTAATTCCAGCACCGACACCCGAGACCTGACAGGAGGATTCAACAGCCCCAGCATGGGTATGCTGCCTGCAAGAAACCGCAGATGGAGTCCTCCACTTAAAGGAGGCCACAGCCCCAGCCGGAGGTTGTGATCTCGGACCTGCCTCCGCCACCCACACTTCAACTGGGCTCCCAGGTGTTCTCCTAGCATTCCACGGTGGTGCACTACCAGCTCCCCTGAAAAATAGCATCTGCTTCTTCGGGAGGGCCCCAGTTCCCAATGCCACCAACAGAGGCCCTGCTACAGCAGCTCTTGCAGCCAGAGATCTTCAGTCACCCTGCCCTGGTAGGAGGTTCCGGTACCCTCAAGCAAGAGATTGCAGCGGCTATCGCCAGTGCCCAAGTTCCACCGAAACCAGAATCCTCCACTAGAGGCCAGTGGAGCTCTACTCAAGCTGTACACTTTGCCAGCAAGGTGCAGGACAGACCCCTAATGTCCTTCAGCAGCTCTAGCAATGAAGAGGATTTCAGATTCCTCCTCTGAGGAGCTTCCCTTCTCTCATTTAAAGAAAAAGATCATGGACATTTGGAGCCACAATATGGACTGCTTCTGACAGATGAGAGCTTGTTGGCCGTTTGCTGTTTTGTTGCCCTGAGTTAACTCTCTCCTAGAAGAGCATGGATTGTTAGGACTCCATGCAGCTGCTAGTAAAAATGCCTCCTTAAAGGGTTTCTGTCACCAGATTTGGGCATACTAAACAGGATGGCATTTGCAATGTGCAAATGCCACCTGATGCCCAATCTGGTTTTCTTACTGTAATCAGATCAGCCGTTTTGTTAAAAAAAGCACTTTTATAATATGTAAATTAGGCGTACTAGGTGCAAGAGGCGTTTACCTTGCACCTAGTAATCGCCGTGTTCCAACCTCTAGTGCCGCCTCCTGTTTCCTGATTGACAGGGCCAGGCAGCTTGCTCGATGAGCTGCCGGCCCTGTCCTCGCTCGAAATCCCACACCTGCGCCGTGTAGGCTAAATTCGGCGCAGGCGCAGATAGTTCACCCCGCCGCCCGGCTCCTGCCTCTCTCACTGCGCCTGCCGCCGTGCGGAGTAAAAGCGGCGCAGGCGCAGTGAGTTCCGCCGGCTCCCGGCTCTCTCACTGCGCCTGCGCAGGTGCACTGAGAGACCCGGGAGCCGGGCGGCCGGCGGAACTCACTGCGCCTGCGCCGCTTTTACTCCGCACGGCGCAGGCGCAGTGAGAGAGGCAGGAGCCGGGCGGCCGGGTGAACTATCTGCGCCTGCGCCGAATTTAGCCTACACGGCGCAGGCGCGGGATTTCGAGCGAGGACAGGGCCGACAGCTCATCGAGCAAGCTGCCTGGCCCTGTCAATCAGGAAGCAGGAGGCGGCACTAGAGGTTGGAACACGGCGATTACTAGGTGCAAGGTAAACGCCTCTTGCACCAGTACGCCTAATTTACATATTATAAAAGTGCTTTTTTTAACAAAACGGCTGATCTGATTACAGTAAGAAAACCAGATTGGGCATCAGGTGGCATTTGCACATTGCAAATGCCATCCTGTTTAGTATGCCCAAATCTGGTGACAGAAACCCTTTAAAGGGGTTCTCCAAGTTAAATTTATTGATGACCTATCCTCAGGATAGGTCATCAATATCAGATCGGCGGGGGTCCGACACACAGCACCCCCACCAATCAGCTGTTTGAAGAGGAGGTGCGCGCCGTACCAGCGCTACCTCCTCTTCACTGTTTACATGCTGGCCGTAACGGAGTAGTGGTGAGTAGGTGTAATTACACCTAACCGCCCCATTCATTTCAATGGAACAGATCGCTCCTATACGAGTCTATGGGAGCGATTCTTCCCATTGAAATGAATAGGGCAGTTAGGTGTAATTACACCTAGTCACCACTACCCCTGTTACGGCAAGCATGTAAACAGTGAAGAGGAGACAGCGCTGGTACGGCGCGCGCCTCCTCTTCAAACAGCTGATCTGTGGGGGTGCTGGGTGTCGGACCCCCGCCGATCTGATATTGATGACCTATCCTGAGGATAGGTCATCAATAAATTTAACTATTAAAATTGCTGCAATTTATAATATTGTACTACCTCATGGGATCAATATGGGAGCCCTGTCTGTGTCTTTTCAAGCAACTTCCATCCATGATTTACAGTTCCGAAACCTTCACATATTTTTGCACTATTTTTGCCACTAAAGTTTTCACTGTTTTGCAAAGTTCAAGCACTTTAACCCATTGTATGGACTCATTAATGGGTACCACAATGCGACCTCTGTTGCACCTTAAATGGACTTTGGTGAAATAATACTGTTAGCTAGATAGTTCGTGTCTCTACTTCATTGCTCATATGGACTGCCTCTCAGGACGTCTAATATTAATGGTACCACTTTGCCCTGTGTAAGTTCAGAAAGCCTACGCATTGTATTGTATGATTAGCATATACCCTTAACCTATTTCTCTTCACGGACGTGGGAGGGGAAGGAACCAATATGTCCTGTGTCTTTGGGTTCATGTGCTGTTGCTACACAGGGAAGACCAAGTGGTAAAGCCACAAGCAGTCCCAACATCTTTAAAGGGTAACCCTGCTTCCAGGAATATGTGTCTAGGTGCTTTAAGGCAATGTGCACTGCCTTAGAAAAGAAAACGTGAAAGCTACCAGCTTAGTCATCAAGGTGACGAAGCGTAAAGCATGATTAGACCTTAGTGCATGGAAGGGATTACAGGATGAAGCCACCCTTCTATTTGCAGGCTTTCATTACATAGTGGTGGGATTACAGAGTGAAGACACCCCTGAGCTTTCTTTGGTAATAGGCTCAGTACACACAAAAGAAAGTCAGGAATGACTTTATGCAGTCTTTTGGTTCTCTGGTTATACCAAAACAGAAACAGGTAATAGACACCCTACTCATTCGGGCAAAAACATGTAGGTAGCTATTTCTATGTCAGTTTATGTATACAGTAACAACAAATAATCTAAAGCAGCACTCTAACTTATCAAGGGAATCCTGGAGAATACCCTAAGCACAAACCAAGGGCGGCTTGGTTTTAAGTAAGGGGGTATGTGACACCCCAGAGTGGTGTTATAATTATTTTACCATGCCACCATTATTTTACCATGTCTTGTATTCCTAATACCTATGCCAATCTTGTATTTATTTCCAGGTCCCTCACAAGTATGCATTGATACACTTACAATCTGGTAACTATTGTATTCATGTAATATGCCTTGTTCATCAGTAGGTGGCAGCGTATATGGCAAAGAGAGAGACAGATACTTAGACAGAATGGAACTCACCATTCCATTCTCCCCCCTTTGGCAGAAGTGGGCCTGTCCTGCTTCCTACCAAAAGGGAGGACAGCAGTACTATGATTCTATTCTAGGATAGAAAGTGTAGTGTAAGCCTAATCACGGTCACAGCTGGACATGCCTATAACATCTAGTGCAGGCTAAGCTGTGCTTCCCATGGAATCTGATGTAAGATATAGCAAACAGAGGAAAGTGTTCTTTGGTTGCCAGAAGATATAGCAACCACAGGAAAGTGTTCTTTGGCTAAAGCAGGAGCCACCAAAAGGAAGTTGCTTGTAGAGAACCCGGACTCCATGCTAATGAACCTTACTGAGTGTCAGGAGGGGGACAACAGCCAAAGGCACCCCAATCCAAGGATACGAGAACCAACCAAAAGTCCAGTAACCAGACCCAAGCAGAATTAAGCACAGCAGATAGAGAGAAAGCAGAGTTATTAAGCGAGCCTTTCAGCCCAGCAGAGAAAGAGAGAAAGCACATTACCAAGTTTGCCTGCCAAAGGCTGCTGGGACCAAAAGAAAGCTTGAGTGTAAGAAAAGCCTGAATATTGTCTGGAATCAAGTTTACCTAAGTAAAGCTGCTGTTAAAGGTTACCAAGGTCTGGATTCAAGTTATTCTTCATCCCCTAACTCAACTATTCCCCTTTATTTGCTTCAGAGCCTAAGCCTGGGGTCCACACCAGCACCACACCACTCAGTATTCCACTAAACTTGGGACAAGATAGGGCCCTTGGGGAGGCAGCACGTTGCAAATGTCCGTTTTTCACTTAAGGAAAGTGAATACCTTGGCGTTTAGGTGAATCCCGGTAGGACATGAGCTCCTGGGTTGAAGGATCCATGGTTGGCCCTTGTGTCTGTTTTTACCATCCATGTGTCATCCATAATTCATGGAAATTGTCCAGTTGAAAATTTATTTTCAAACAGTCTCCTATCAGTCTTAAAAGGGTTGCCTCACTTTAGAAATTAGCATTTATTATATAGACAAAGTCAATACAAGCCAGATACTAATGTATTTCGATTGTCCATATTGCCTCCTATGTTGGCTGGATTCACTTTTCCATCTCATTATACACTGCTCATTTCCATGGTTACGACCACCCTGCATTCCATTAGTGGTGGTCGTGCTTGCACACTGTGGAAAAAAGTATGGGCATTTTCACACGTGGCGATGCCCATAATGTTTATTTTTTTATTTATCTATTTTGATTTTCAGGAAAGGTGGGTGATTTGAATTTTTACATTTTACGTTTTTTTTTTGTTAAATATTTTTAAAAACTTTTTTTTTTACACTTTTTAAAGATTGCTTCTGTCATAGACTCCAGTGTATTAGCATTGGAGTCTATGAGAATTTCTCTATATTCCTATGGAGCCAGAGGCAGGGTCTCCATAGGAGCATACCTGTGGCAGCCTCGCATCTGGAGGACCACGTCATAGGAAGAAGTGGGCCCTGTCCAAGGAGCCCTAATACGGGAGAAGTGTGGACTTTTTGTGGATAATTTGGAGGAACTGCACTGTACAAGTAGTTTTGATTTTTTTTTTTTTTTTTTAAAGAAAGGCAAGTGACTTCTTTTTTTAGCTCCGGGACATTGTTTTCCTTTTTGTGTGAGTGTTGTTTTCCCTGTATTAACTTGTTAGCTATTTTCTCCACTTCACACCTTCAGTTGTCTTAATTCCAAAGCAAACACTGTTGTGCAGCTCAAAACACCTCACTGCCAGCTACGAATAAATAAGGTAGAAAACAATATCCTGCAATATAAACAGGGTCCTTAAAAAGTCCACTTTATTTCATCAACTAGCAGAAGGACCTGGCTTCGCACGGATATATTTCATTTAATGTTTGTGTGTGAGGTTAAAATATATCCACAGTGTTCTCCATCACAGTGATCTCTACCGTATCCTGCCCCTTTTATAGTGGAATCCACAGTCCCATGCCCCTGTAACAGTGGTCTGCACAGTGCCCACTCCTTTAACAGTGACCTCCACAGCGACCTGCCCCTTTAATAGTGGCCTCTACAGTCCTCTGCCCCTTAACAGTGACCTCTAAGTGCCTGCCCCTTTAACAGTGACCTCCACAGCAGCTCTAACCCATCTACATGCAAAAAGAGAACCATAGAAATGGCATCCAAATTCATGCAGAGGATCTACCCTGAACACTTACTACAACATGATATCAAGACTCCAAATACAAGAGAGATGCCAACCAATGCAACTACACGCATACCATGCATCCTGACTTATCACCCGCTGGTACCAAAGATACAACATGCAATCAGACAGCAATGGCATATACTTGGCCAGGCATATCCTGACATACAGGAGTTTCAAATCCTTCCATTAACTGCTATAAACACTCTCAAAATATTAGGGACCGGCTAGTCCGTGCTGATATTGTTCCTCTTACCAGAGTTCCATGACAGAGATTTCTTAATACACCAAAATCGGATACCTTCCCCTGTCTTCACTGTGCCCAGTGTTCCAGTGTCATTAGAGGCAACGCTATTTCACACCCATGTTCAGGCAAGAATATCCCATCAAGGGATACTTCACTTGCGATTCCACCCATGTAGTATACCTTATAAAATGCCCATGTGGCCTCATTTATATTGGTGAAACTACGAACACATAAGCGATAGGATTTTCAAACACAGATCCACCATCAGGGCAAATCAACTACTCTTACCTATTCCTGCCGACTTTAAGGAATATAAACATCCTATTTCGGCTCTACGAGTTTTGGAACATGTTTCGATCACGTGAGGAGCCAGAAACCGGACATTATTGTTAAGGCAACGTGAATCCTATGGATACATCGTCTGGACACATTTCTGTTTCACTTTCTCATATTCCCCCATTGTACTCCTCTATACATGACTCCGGTCCTCCTTACATTCAATTACTTATACACATCTCTTTTCCCATACTGCCCTTATTGCCTCCTGGAAATCCCAAATGCGCATGCACGCGCTTCGTGGCGCAATCACTTAGGCTTCACAATAACCCATCCCCTTAACAGTGACCTCCACAGAGCTCTGTTCACTTAAAATGTGACTTCCACAACACCCCACCCCTTAACAGTGACCCATACAGCACCCTGCTCCTTAACACTGACCTCCATAGCAGACCATCCACTTAACTGTGACCTCCACCATTCCCTGTCCCCTTAACAGCGTCAGTCCCTTTAAGAGTGACTGCCACAGCATCGCGCTCCCTTCACAGTGACTCCCACAGCGACTACCCCTTTAATACTCACCTCCACAGTCCCCTACCCGCTTAACAGTAACCTCCACAGTGCCTGTCCCTTTAACAGTGACCTCCACAGCATCTTACCCCTTTAACAGTGATCTCCACAGGACTCACCCTCTTAACAATGACCTCCACAGTGCCCTATCCTCTTACCAGTTACCTCCACAATACCCACCCCTTTAACAGTGACCATCCATTTATAAGTGACCTCCAGTGTACGCCATCTCCTTACCAGAACTGCCACAATAACCCAATTCCTTAACAGTGACCTCTACAGCACTCTGTCTCTTAACACTGACCTCTATAGCGGACCGTACCCTTAACTGTGACCTCCACAGCACTCCTCTCTAGGATGGCCATAGGTCCAGTTTTAGGCCGGACAGTCTGGTCTTCAGACTCCCTGTTCCTTCGTCCAGTGCAGGGCCTGGATGGACGCAAGGATGTCCTTTTGAACAGCTCACGCTCATACAGAAGCACTGTGCTGTCTGAACGTGAGCTGCAGGGAGAAAGTCACCCTCCCTCCAACCTCTGCACCCGACCTCAGGTTGATTTTATCTTAATTTTTTAAATCTCTGCTGGCTGTGGAGTGGGGTTGAGGCCTAATGGGGTTGGGGTGTGGCCTAACTGGAGCCAGGGGCGTGGTTTAAAAGTCCCTCTTTTGAGGGTGGTCTGAATGGTCACCCTACTCAGCTTCCTTAACAGTGTCATCCACAGCGCTCCTGCCCCTTTAAAGCTGACCTACAGCAGTGAAGAAAAATAGCTGGGCTGTTATGGGAAACCTGTATTAAAACTGTGTGTATGTGGAATGTAAGGGCCTGCGAGCTTTTATTGGCTGATAAGGGTCATGTGACCAGGCTTCTATTGGCTAATGCATCATTTGGGAATTTCTCAGGAACGGTATGTCCTTGAAAGCTGAGACCCGGTCTAAAACATTCCTGGACACCTGATGTACCTGTGTGCCAAATTTCTTGATTGCGATGGTGCGGATTCCTTTAGTGGACATACATATACACATACACTCAGCTTTATATATTAGATTTAAAATACTCCAGTATAAGAACAACTACAGCCAGATCCTGTGGTCTACTTTATCTGTCACTGTCAGTATTAGGCCTCATGCACATGACCGTGTCCGTTTTGCAGTCCGCGAACATTTTCCAGCCCCAACGGATTGTCCAGCCCTCATTAGAGCAGTCCTATCCTTCTCTGTGATACAGACAAGATTAGGACATGTTCTCTTTTTTCTTGTGGGGCCTCGGAACTGTCATGAGGACACGGAGAGCACACGGAGTGCAGTCCGCATCTTTTGTGGCATCATTTAAATAATTGGGTCCATATGCGACCCGCGAAAAATGCGTCTCTGATGTGGACCCAAACCATGGTCGTGTGCACGGTCGGGTATCTGTGAGAAAACCTGTCACACAAGTCAGTACTTAAGAGTGCCACAGGGGGGCACACCGCATCACATTCTGTGGGCACATTCATGGTTTGTTGCCAGTTTTATATACAAAGCATGTCTATATATAATATTGTCACAAACCCTGTACTAATCCTTAGTTACAGCCTGTATTATTCTCCAGAGCTGTACTCACTATTCTGCTGGTGGAGTTACTGTGTATCACTGATATAGCTATACGCGTTGCAGCAGTCGCAGTTTCGACCAGGCACATGAGTCGGGGAGCGGGAAGGGGCACAGGCCCCCTGACTACTTGCTTGATCTCCTTTCTGATTTCCTTTCATGTCTGGCATCTAAAGTATCATTAATTTGAAATACTGACGTGGAGGAGGAGGCAGGGGAAGACGATTTGACAAAGGAGTGGGGCTGAGCTTCACGTGGAAGAGGTGCTTATCCTGTACTGATCCTGAGTTACATCCTGTATTATACCCCAGAGCTGCACTCACTATTCTGCTGGTGCAGTCACTGTGTACATACATTACATATACTGTACTGATCCTGAGTTACGTCCTGTATTAAACTCCAGAGCTGCACTCACTATCCTGCTGGTGCAGCCACTGTGTACATACATTACATTACTTATCCTATACTGATCCTGAGTTACATCCTGTATTATACTCCAGAGCTGCACTCACTATTCTGCTGGTGCAGTCACTGTGTACATACATTACATTATTATCCTGTACTTATCCTGAGTTACATCCTTCATTATACTCCAGAGCTGCACTCACTATTCTGCTGGTGCAGTCACTGTGTGCATACATTACTTATCCTGTACTGATCCTCACTTATATCCTGTATTATACCCCAGAGCTGCACTCACTATTCTGCTGTTGGAGTCTCTGTGTACATACATTACATATCCTGTACTGATCCTGAGTTACATCCTGTATTATACTCCAAAGCTGCACTCACTGTTCTGCTGGTGCAGTCACTGTGTACATACATTACATTACTTATCCTGTACTGATCCTGAGTTACATCCTGTATTATACCTCAGAGCTGCACTCAGTATTCTGCTGGTGGTGTCACTGTGTACATACATTACATTACTTATCCTGTACTTATCCTGAGTTACATCCTTCATTATACTCCAGAGCTGCACTCACTATTCTGCTGGTGCAGTGAGTATGTACATACATTACATTACTTATCCTGTACTGATCCTGAGTTACATCTGTATTATACTCCAGAGCTGTGCTCCCTATTCTGCTGGTGGTGTCACTGTGTATATACATTACATTACTTATCCTGTACTGATCCTGAGTTACATCCTGTATTATACTCTACAGCTGCACTCACTATTCTGCTGGTGCAGTGACTATGTACATACATTACATTATTTATCCTGTATTGATCCTGAGTTACATCCTGTATTATACTCCAGAGCTGTGCTCCCTATTCTGCTGGTAGTGTCACTGTGTACATACATTACATTACTTATCCTGTACTGATCCTGAGTTACATACTGTATTATACTCCAGAGCTGCACTCACTATTCTGCTGGTGGAGTCACTGTGTACATACATTACTTATCCTGTACTGATCCTGAGTTACATCCTGTATTATACTCTACAGCTGCACTCACTATTCTGCTGGTGCAGTGACTATGTACATACATTACATTATTTATCCTGTATTGATCCTGAGTTACATCTTGTATTATACTCCAGAGCTGAGCTCCCTATTCTGCTGGTGGTGTCACTGTTTACATACATTACATTACTTATCCTGTACTGATCCTGAGTTACATACTGTATTATACTCTAGAGCTGCACTCACTATTCTGCTGGTGGAGTCGCTGTGTACATACATTACTTATCCTGTACTGGTCTTTATTTACATCCTGTATTATACTCCAGAGCTGTGCTCACTATTCTGATGGAGTACATCTGTTATTCTGTCCTAAGCATGAGTAAGGGCTTGTATTAAACCACAGAGCTGCAGACATAATTCTGCTGCCTTCGCTGTCCTACATCTGCTTGCGCAGTGTCTGCTCCAATGTCTTAGATCAGTCATCTAAGGTAGGAACTATGAACCGCCCCAAGCTAAACTAAAAACTAGTTTTCCCCATGTCTGTCCCTATTGTTCTCACACTATTATTAATTACATACTTACTCCCTCAGGCCTGACACGCGTGTACACATTGAGGGCAGATGGAACATATGACGTGCCTTGGCCTAGTCATGAAGAGGCGGCGATGATCATAAATGATTGTCTCATATTGAACATATCACATCTTTATTTGTCTATACAATAATAACAGATTAATGAAGCAGTGTGCACATAACTAGAGGATATAACACAATGACACCTAAAAACCACAACACGGATCTGTGGGGCCCCACGTGATATGGTAAAATCCCACAGTAAAGGACCCGCAGCCCGTCCTGTGAATAAAGCCTAATCAACGTATAATGAAAAGGTCTGTGACTTTCTGAAACATTCTATATTTCACTTATTCAGCTTTTCAAGATCTCTGCTTGCCCGTAGTGAATGGAAACATTCTGTCGTACATCTCATTTCTGATCATGTCCAACTGGCACAACTGGTACATTGTAACTGTGTAGGATACGATCAACGGACTTAAATAATGAAATTCTTGCTGCCTTTCCCCACCACTAGGGGGAGCTTAGGAGGTAACTGCATACTGCTTCTACATTGAGCTCCATAATAAAGAATAGGCAAGGTGCTCCCTCTAGTGGTAATTGCAGGCAGCCAGATCTCTTCCATGTAACTCTGTCTAGGAGCTCTGTATCTGATAAAAATGGTGCTGCGACTATTATAAAGATATGTTAAGAAAATGTCATCACAGAAGGTTGGACCTAAAATATGATTATTAGAGTTGGAGTTTCACTTTAAAGGGAATGCACAACATTGAACATGCAGTTCAATCTGTGGGCAACAAGCTACATTCTCAGCTCAATTTGGACTTTCTAGCGCAGTGGATCATTGATTGACAGCTACGTCTATATATACAGTCAATCACTGGCAGCTCAACCCACTGGACTCTTAAACCCAGAATAAACAGTTGATTCTGCTGCAGCTCTCTCCCTATCACAGCTCAGGAGGCAGTTGAAGGATGAAACTGAGCATGTGCGGCCATCTCAGGGAGCAGGTCAAAGAAGTACAAAAAAAAAAAACACAGCAGGTGGAGCTAACAGATACATTTTATTGAAAAACTCAGTGGCTATAATAAATTTTTAATTACATGCAATTACACAAGTATTCAGATCCAGGTGCTGATTTGAAAACTTTAACCCCTTTAACCCCTTTAAGTAATGAATTTTAAAAAATGGCCCCCGCCTGAGAGCGCTGCGGGTGCCTTAGGCTACTTTCACAGTGGCGCCGGAAGTCGCTCCAGCCACATTCACTATAATGGGGACAAGCCAAAACTCCGGCCGCAGCAGGCAAATATTCCGAGAGGTGGCCAGACAAAAACTACAACATGCTGAATGGAGCGGACTTCCGGGGGCACGGTTGACTTGCGGTAGCACGGATCTGGCAGGAACAGCCTGTAGGAAAAGGCTACCACAAGTGTGAAAGTAGCCTTAGCTGCCCAGTCTTTGCCATTTCAAACAGCAGACGCTTGAAGCTAATGTCTGCGACCAGCAATATCGCCGATCGCAGACATTTACCACTTTAGATGCCATGGCCAAATGTTGCCCCAGCAGCTAAATGCTGAAAACCTGGAAGTGCCTGCTTATGGGCCAGGAACGTCTCCCATATGCAGCAATGGGAGGAGCCGTTCCTTTGTTCTGATGCTCTGGATTCTCACTGAAGAGACCCAGCATATTACAACTGCAGTTCCTAGGGAGGCCTGCCGGTGACAGGGTTCCATAGGATAACAGCAAACCAGGCTTAAATTGTAGTTCTACTGAACTACAAAGTTAAGCTAAAAGCGATTTGAAGATCAGATATTCTAGCCTCCTAAAAAAAAAAAAAAGTTTTAAAAATATTTTTTTTAATTATAAAAATTTAAAACAAATGTGAAAAAATCTGAGAAAAAACAAAAATGCGAAAGCAAAAAAAGAGTATTGCAGATTTCCAGATGACATATGTATATACAGTACTATACAGTATGTGAGCGGCACTGAATTTTGGACCTAGAAATTATAGGATGATTAATTTTTGTCGTCTAAGGCCTCGTTCACATTTCCTTTTTTTACTGATGTGTGCTGTCCACATTTTCCACGGACAGCACACGTACTCACAGACAGCAAATATACCCATTTATTTCTTTCGCTACCATTGCCATACATGTCTGTTTAAACATGGCGCCCACTCACGCGTGCAGCTGGCACCGTGGCCGGTGGGTCTCTGCTGTTTGAAACAGCAGGGGCCCGTGGCTAATGACCGCGAATGGCAATAATTCCGATCGCAATTTTTGCCAGTAATTCACTCTAATAGGCTGAGTCTCTCCAAAGAGATCCAGCGTATTAGAGCTGCAATTCCTATGTTGCCCAACGTAAGAAATCAGCAATTCAAATATTACTATGCTGCTATTTTCGGTATCCAAACATGGTAACCTCCTAGACTGGCTATAAAAACATAAAAAGTAAAAGAAAAATGTAAAAAATAATATATAAAAAATGTAAAAATTTATAAAAAAATTTAAATCACCCCCTTCTTAGAATAAAAAATAAATATATAAATAATACAAAAATATAAACATCATGGGTATACCCGTTTCTGAAAACGCCAGCACTATTAAAATATAAAAACAATTTTCCAATACGAGGAATGGCGTAACGGAAAAAGAGGAGGGTAAAAAACAGACACATGGACCAAATGTGAATGCTTTATTTTTTCACGGACGTGCAACGGACACGGAAATGTGAACAAGGCCTAAATCGGTCTAATTTTCTGTACTGATATACTTCTAAATATTTTTTTTTAGAATATTTGAGTCTCGGGAAGTTAAGCCAGTTGTGTCGTCTGAAGACCTATGACTTTAGCCACTGACTTTAAGGTCAAAACTATTAAGTTAAATGCTGACATTTCAGAGGAATCACAAAGGCTGAAGTTGATGATGGAGGTGAACTTAAAGTAAAACTCCCGCAAAATTTTTTATTCTCTGACCTGTCAGAAAGGTGCATGATGTAATCTGTAGTGAATGCAATCTTCTCATCAGTGACTGCATCTGTAAGTTATCCCCTCTCTTCTAATTGTAGCTGGGTCATGTGACCAACTCCCTGACCTCCAACTGATCCAGGACAGGAAGCCAGTCACTGCTCTATTCATTCCTATGAGACTGAGAGTGAGGCTCCCATAGGAACACATAGAGAAATAAACTTCCTGTCCAGACATAAGATGCTGTGTCAGTTGGTGAGTCTGATTGCTGGTCACAAGACACAGCTGAGAAACATCAGGGAGATATAACTCACAAATACAGCCACTGGTAAGAAGATTACACTCACTACAGATTACATCATGTACCTTTCTAGCAGGACAGAGAATAAAAATTTTTGCGGGAGTTCTTTTTTAATGGACCTGTGTCTTTTTTCAACCTTTGTAAATAGAAAACATAAGTAACAAATGCATTTATAAAAAAAAAATATTACATTTCACAACTTTTTGAAAAGATAGTCACTAAGTCAGGTTTAAGGGATGCATTCACACAGCGTATCCGATCTGCAAAATACGGATGCTGTCCATGTGCATCCCAAGCTTTTCTCAGACCCTTTTAAAAACGGCATATTTTTGTCTGTAAAACGGACAAGAAATGGACATGTTCTCTAATTTGTGGCATGGGTGGCACGCAGACCTACCGTAATGGAGAATTCTGTGGTTAAGGGGGCAATCACACAAAGTTCATTATGTGAATGCTCCCTTAAACATAGCAATCTTCAACACGGTAGGTATGCAGTCAATGCCTGATAGGTTGGTTGAGGTTTATGAGACTGGCCCATGCCTCCTAAATGCCTGAGTTCAACATTTGCTCAATGTTCCCATCTCTAAGATGGACAGAAATCTTTTTGACCGGTCATTAACAATGGGATTTCTTCTCTTCAGTCTTTTTGAATTTCAGGTGCCTCGTTCCACCGTGCTGAAGAACATATCAACTATATAGAGGATACTTGAGATGGTTTTGTTTTTTACTAATGATGGTGTCAGGGTAGGTCTTGGAGGTGAAGAACTTTCTATCTGTTCATCGGCATGTTCATATAGACTTTCTTGTCATCTGAAAGATAGAACAGTATAAACCATGTAATAACAGAAACCACCGGAGTCTAATCTTATAGTAAGACACCTAAACCCAACATTAGTCAGTGGTACTGATCAGGCTATAAGTTCAAGGGTGATGCCCAATATGGCCATGCTTGGCGTCTTCCAAACCAGGCAACTCCTAAATATTCAGACCGTCAACAGTAAGATTAGTCCAAAGGGAAACAGTACATAAGTGAGATTAAAAATTCCCAAAAAATCTCCCTCACCATTGTTTTGCCGGTTTTGGTAGCTCTGCTTGGTAAAATAATAAACAACCAGGATTATGATAACTGTTAGGACAATGTCTCCTATGATGATCCCGACCAGGGTTGGGGTATCAATCCGGTAACAGTCTCCACAAGCCGGGTCTGTAAGATAAAAAGAGATGATGAGGATGATGAGTAAAGCAGACCCTCAGGTAAAGTGTTGATTATCTAATATGCAAAAATGGCCAAACACATTTGTTGGATGTAGACTGAGCCCAGCAACTTGAGCACAACCAGATGACCATCTAAAGTGTATGGGAGTGTTCCATCCCTGCCCCATAGGTGAGAGTTGGGAATGTGAGGATTCAAGTGGAGCCAAGGTGTCACACAATGGGTGTGGACCCGCTGTGCCACTTTTTCCGGTGAGCACTACTGTTGGAGTAATGTTCTGCCTGGAGTAATGTTCAGTTGAGGATGCTGCCTTGCTCTTGTCTGAAGAACGTTCTGGTCCCAGGACATGCTCTTTCTGGCTCCTAAAGGCCCAGCACTCACCCTTTCTGGACTCTGGCAGATACCCCTTGATTTAGCCTGGGACTACTGTTATGGGTGTTATCTAAGTGGGTTCCCTGGTCTTTACCCTTTCTGGACTCTGGCAGATACCTCTTGATGTAGTCTGTTCAGTGACAGCTGACCCAAGTGGGTCAAGAAACAATGGTGAGGAGCACCAAGTGAAAAGACAAAATTGTAGTCAGTGGGCAAACCGAGGTCAAGTCAGGCAGAATTAATTTAATCTAGTAAACAGTCCAAAGGTCAAGTCAGGCAATACAGGGGCAACATGAGGAACAGGCAGAGGTCAGGTCAGGCAGCTAAGGGTCAAATCTGATAAACAGTCAGAGTTACAGTATAGAAAATGAAAATGGGATAACATCACATTTTTGCAGGGACTAGCAATCTAGAAAACCTATTGCTCAGGCACCCTTGCTTAAAGGGGTATTCCCATCACAGACAATGCAGGCATATCTCTAGGATATGCCCCCACTGGCTGATAGGTGCGGGTGCCACCTGTGGAACCCGCATCTACAGCGAGAACGGGGCGGGGAGAGCTGTCACTGAGGTCCGACCACCACCAAGCGCTGCTTCCCCACTGCTCCCATACAAGTGAAGGGGCGCGCACCGTGCATGCGTGGCCCCAGCTCCCATTCATTTCTATGGGGCCAACGGAACTAGCCGAGCCAGTGTTCGGCTATTTTCAGCAGCCCCATAGAAATGAATGGAGGGCGGCTGCGCATGCGCGGTGCACCCTCCACTACTTTCCCCGCTCCATTCTCCGTGTAGGTGCGAGTCCCAGAGGTAAAATGGTGTCTGAACTATAGACAGCATATTATAGAACAGGAAAAGCTGAGCAGAGGGATATAAATAGTGGTATTTCATTAATTTAAACCTCTGTTGATTCAGGGCTTAAAAATCCAGTGGGCGGTCCTGTGATGAGTCCGCCCACTAGACTCCTAATCCCAGGATGATCCACCCAGTAGACTCCCTATATATATCCATCTGCTCAGCTCCTCTAGCTCACAGGAGATAGGACTGTCTGTACAAAGCGACATATTACACTTATATATAAATGATGACATCTCATATTTTCCGTACAACGTGCAGTAGATGATTTACCTTGTTCGGCAGGTGTTGCTGAAAGTGCTGAAAGATTAAAAAAATAAAAATAAAGGTTAGGCTTCTCCATTTAAAATCAAGATTGCATATACTTAAGAGTGTCATAATGCTTTTTTTGTAAATTACACTATTTGAAAAAAAAAGTTATGTACAATTTCCACGTTTTCTGAAATCAGCATGCAGTGTAAAGAATGGAGGTTTTTATTTGGGTTGCTATGACTTCGTCCAGGGCTATGTACATGTACTGTATATAGCTATACTGTCTTTGTGAATAATTTTGTCATTCTAGCACCAAGTATTAGACTTATCACCTTACACAGAAGCTGTGACTAACTATTGTAAAACTACATTTGGCGTGCCCTGTCTGCTGCTGCAAACCACTGACCTAACCCCCGATGACATCACCTGTTAAGTGAGTACTACAATCTATAAGCATTATTAGAGTATTTAAGAGGAATCCTTGCATCAGATTATTTTCATTCTGTTTGTTATGCATCTTTATGGACCATGGGCCCCTTAAAGGTTGGGGCCCGGTTACAGTAACCACATCTGTAACCCTTGCTATATTTTCGAGCAGGACAAGCTGAGCAGATTGATATATAGGTTTCTGGGAAAATCTTCAGTATAACGTGTTATTTATCCATTTAAATGAAGAGTCCCGATGGAAAACTCATCCTCCATTATTATACAAGACTGTCAATCACTCGGTAGGACCACCTCCTGGACTCAGGAGGTCAGAGTCCGCAAAGATTTGAAATCAATAAATTGCAAGTTTTACCAAATATTTTCCCACACTGTTACATATCAATCTACTCGTCTCCTCCTGCTCTACGACATGCTGCCCACAAACAGGGCCCCCCCTCAATCTGACAGAACTTATACCCTCATAAATGAGGGGGATGTGTCTGTACAGCAGCACCCTCTTCACCTTTTCTTGCACTGTAGGCACTGGGTCTGTTGTCACAATACTGAGTTTCATTATTAGTCACAGGCTTGTGTTTGGCAGCCCACACAGCAGTACCCAGCGCTCAGCTCTGAATGTCACCACACAGGAAATGTTCTGTCACAAGTAATAAATAAATCTGGACAGAAGTCGTCATTTCATCGAGGTTCAGTGCTTTAAGATTTATAGAGCCGCAGAATTGAGGAACACGGCGCGGTTCACACCCACTGCGCACGGGGACTAAAGGGCTCAAATAAAAAATTTTTAAGAAAGAACATCCTTAGGAACTAGTGATCAGTGAAGTATTGAAAAATTGTTACTTCGTCACGAAGCGCATTTCTTTATAAGTAGTGGGTGTAATCACAGGGAGCGGCGATTGCACCGGCCGCCATCAGTGTTCCCCTCAGATGCCGCATTCATAGCTGATCATGGATTCTGACAGTAATAATACAGTGTAAAATAAAATAAAAAAATTTTAAAAAGTCTTACTTATCCTCATCCATTAGATCGCAATGATCTAGCGCGGCCCATGATGATGTCACTGTGGACGGAATTTCATGGGAGATCTTCAATCAAAATGGTGGCATCCGGCTTGTCACGATCAAATGGATGGGGTAAGTATGTTTTTTTTTATTTTTTACCGCCATTTAGGGGAAATCTATTCGCTACCACGAAGCACAAGAAAATTCGGCTTCGTGGCGAATGGATTTTTCCCTGAAATTCGGATCAAAGTAGATTTAGCGGACTTCGATTCGCTCAACAATACTAGGAGCGCTTCCATGAAATATAGGAATCACTGCTGACATAGGTCTACTAACCACGCCAAAAAAATGTAAAGGTTAACGGCATGCCTTGTTCTGCTTCAACAGTATCAGACATTATCAGCTTAGATACAGCAGTTGAGGAGACATTATTATACGTGATATGCTTAGATACACTAGTGCAAGAGACAATACCACATATGGCTTAAATGCAGCAGCAAACTAGAGAGTATTACAGATGACATAGCTCAGATACAGCAGCTCAGCAGTGTCACACATAAAAGGCTTAGATACAGCAGTTAAGGATAAAGTATCACAGAAGAGGCTTAGATACAGCAGTTCAGGAGACAGTGCTGTGCATGATAGGCTTAGATACACTAGTGCAGGAGACAGCATCACACATGTTTGGCTTATATACACTAGTCTTAGAGACAGTACCACATGTGAGGCTTAGATACAGCAGCACATGAAATAGTATCATAGATGACATGGTTTAAATACATCAGCTCACCAGAGAGTGTCACCTATGAAAGGCTTGGATACAGTACCACAGGAGAAGCTTAGATACAGGAGCTCATGAGACAGTATCACAAATGAAAGGCGTACAGAAGCTTTGCAAAAAGTGTCATACATAAAAAACAGTATCACACATGAGAGGCTTAGATACAGCATTAAAGGAGAAGGTATGAAAGAAGAGGCTTAGATACATCAGCTCAGGAAACAGTACTGTACATGATAGGCTTAGATACACTAGTGCAGGAGACAGCATCAAACATGTTTGGCATACATACACTAGTCTTAGAGAAAGTATCACATGTGAGGCTTGGATACAGCAGCACATTAAATAATACCATACACGGCAGACAATGTCACCCATGAAAGGCTTAGATACAGCTCAGCAGACAGTATCACACATGATAGGCTTGGGTACACAGCTCAGCAGACAGTATCACACATGATAGGATTAGCACATGGCTCAACAGATAGTATAAACACATATAGTTGTAGGCTTAGATACAGGGCTCAACTGGCAGTATCACACAAATATGCTTAGATGCAGCAGCTGAGGGGTGCACTGCCCTGGAGGGATGTTATAAATGAAGGATATGACATATATCACAGATATTATGTTCCTGGTGGTTGTCCAGTAACACCGACTAGTAACAAATACAGAAACCAAAAGTATAAAACCTCCTCTCCAGCAGCGCCCAACATGGCCCCCCCCCCCCCGACTTACAGGAAGCTTGTGGTTTTACCCCCAAAGGAAGAGTGTAGCACTGGTAACAATCCCTCATTTATCACTGCTGGAACAGAATAAAGATTCTGTAGTACTTTTCAGTCGCAGTACGGCTATGGCGTTGTGGTGCACGTGTCCTAGGGTTGGCGTCCCATATGAATAGTAATAGCAAAGGACCGGCACTCACTCCTAGTTTCTTTTGAAGCGCTCGTTTATTGCCACATATTTGTGACGCGTTTCGACCCAATCTGTGCCTTCCTCAGACACAGATTGTGCCGAAACGCGTCACATATATGTGGCAATAAACGAGCATTTGAAAGAACCTAGGAGTGAGTGCCATTCCTTTGCTATTACTAAGTAACAGATTCATCATACCAGTCATGTCACACTGTGCGGTATTTCTGAACCGGTATCAGGATTGTCAGGAAGAAAGCCTGCTCGTCAGTGGAGATCAGAGAGGTATTCACTGACAGCGATCCCTTCCACAGTATGAGGCAGAGCCATGGCTGCTGCGATCGCTCGTCCTGGTGCAGCCGCATTGTCTCCGGGTGGTAGATCGCGGTTCACGCGGCACAATCCGCTGCCCAGAAGCAATAATTGAGGTGTCCGCACCAGCAATCATTTCACCCGATGAACGAGCGTTTCACTTATCCATCGGGTGATCAGTAACGGGAATTCGTAGAACCGAGGGCTCATGCACACGACCGTTGTCTGTTTTGCGGTCCGCGAATCGCGGATACTGGCCTTGTGCAATCCACATTTTGCGGAACGGAACACCTGGCCCATCTCGTTTTCTGTAATACAGGCAAGAATAGGACACGTTCAATTTTTTTGCAGAACGGCTATGCGGACATATGGACACAGAGTAAATTCCGTTTTTATGGATCCACGTACGGAAAAAGTTTGTGTGTATGAGCCCTTAATGAGGCATTAGATGCTAAATGTGACAAACCGCAATACATAGTATGACACATGATAAGCTTAGATACACCAGCACAGCAGACAGTATCACACATGATAGGCTTAGATACACCAGCACAGCAGACAGTATCACACATGATAAGTTTAGATACACAGCTCAGCAGACAGTATCACACATGATAAGCTTAGATACACAGCTCAGCAGACTGTATCGTACATGATAAGCTTAGATACATCAGCTCCGCAGACAGTATCACACATGAGAAGATTAGATACACCAGCATAGCAGACACATGAGAAGCTTAGATACACAGCTCAGCAGACAGTATTGCAGACAGAATAACACATAATGGCTTAGATATAGGATCTCACTGGCAAGTATCA
>ONZH01015485.1:0-162538 GCA_900303285.1 Rhinella marina | reverse complement strand
GGTCACTCTGTAGTCACAGCCATACAGGGCCTCGATAAATTTTTATGTGCTTCGCCTGCTCCTGCACTGTAACTCGGTCACTCTGTAGTCACAGCCATACAGGGCCTCAATAAATTTTTATGTGCTTCGCCTGCTCCTGCACTGTAACTCGGTCACTCTGTAGTCACAGCCATACAGGGCCACGATAAATTTTTATGTGCTTCGCCTGCTCCTGCACTGTAACTCGGTCACTCTGTAGTCACAGCCATACAGGGCCACGATAAATTTTTTATGTGCTTCGCCTGCTCCTGCACTGTAACTCGGTCACTCTGTAGTCACAGCCATACAGGGCCTCGATAAATTTTTATGTGCTTCGCCTGCTCCTGCACTGTAACTCGGTCACTCTGTAGTCACAGCCATACAGGGCCTCACGATAAATTTTTATGTGCTTCGCCTGCTCCTGCACTGTAACTCGGTCACTCTGTAGTCACAGCCATACAGGGTCACGCTAAATTTTTATGTGCTTCGCCTGCTCCTGCACTGTAACTCGGTCACTCTGTAGTCACAGCCATACAGGGCCACGATAAATTTTTATGTGCTTCGCCTGCTCCTGCACTGTAACTCGGTCACTCTGTAGTCACAGCCATACAGGGCCTCAATAAATTTTTATGTGCTTCGCCTGCTCCTGCACTGTAACTCGGTTACTCTGTAGTCACAGCCATACAGGGCCTCAATAAATTTTTATGTGCTTCACCTGCTCCTGCACTGTAACTCGGTCACTCTGTAGTCACAGCCATACAGAGCCTCGATAAATTTTTATGTGCTTCGCCTGCTCCTGCACTATAACTCGGTTACTCTGTAGTCACAGCCATACAGGGCCTCGATAAATGTTTATGTGGTTCGCCTGCTCCTGCACTGTAACTCGGTCACTCTGTAGTCACAGCCATACAGGGCCTCGATAAATTTTTATGTGCTTCGCCTGCTCCTGCACTGTAACTCGGTCACTCTGTTGTCATAGCCATACAGGGTCACGCTAAATTTTTATGGTCTGGGTTAGCACAATTGCCTTGAGGGTCACCACCAGGCTGTTGCCTGAGAATTTGGGGTAATGGTGGGATTAGGCAGCCTCAGAGGCATCCATGCATGCTGCCCCTGCTGTTTCCTGGCCATTTCCGTGGTGTTTCCATCATTTTCTGAGATTTCCAGGTTTTCACCCAGCCTTCCCTAGGCACAGCCTTGGTCCCCTGCAAAAAATGCTCGAGTCTCCCATTGACTTCAATGGGGTTCGTTATTCGAAACGAGCACCCGAGCATTGGGAAAAATTCGACTCGAATAACGAGCACCCGAGCATTTTAGTGCTCGCTCATCTCTAGTTAACACACAAAGTCTTAACTGATATTTCTTAACTCATCGCGTTATCTTGAAACAAAAGCCATTGAAAAGCAGTTGAAGGTGTTTGCTTAACGCTTTTAGCATGTGTGTTAACTCTACTATATAAATATATATATATATATATATATATATATATATATATATATATAGTTTTCCAGTATTTGTAATTTCAGAAAATAAAAGTTTTAAAGATTTAAAATTTAGCAAGGGGCTGAAGTGAGGATCAGAAGAGCAGTATGGGATTTGCAGGACATTTAAAAGGTTATGTTTCATTAATTTTTTAAATTTTCACTGCTATTTTTTATTTGCCAGTTCAACATTTCAACATTTTGGAAGGCCACTTTAAAGATTATTAGTAGCTTCAACTAGCCATTTTGAACAAATGGTCCAATATTTTATCACAAACTTTTCAATTTGAAATCAGTTTGAAATCTCCATATGTACATAGTTATGGGGAAAAAAACACATTTACAAATTTAGCAAATTGTTCATTTATTACATGTCAGTCACTTGGTAGACTGAGCAAGAGGCGATAAACAGTGCTCATTTACTTCTGGACAGTATAGACTTCTGAAACAACCAGCATTTTGCAATTAAGCTCTTCTGATCGTCTCAGATAAAAATGATTCCTCTCACAATTTGGCTTTTAAGCTAGAGGACAAAATAAATAGGGATATTCAGAGATCAGGCGTAATGGAAGATAACATCTGTAGAGGATTAGAATGTATGGTCTGCTTAAAAAAAATCACTATATTTGAAAATTTAATGGGAGGGATATGCAGTTTGTGTTTTGCCTGTCAACGCATATAGATGTCTGCTGTAAAGCAAGACCATACATAGTCACCTATTTATTTGAATGGGCTTTGTATTATACCACATTTCGCATGCAGCAATAGAAGTTTCATTTGTTGGATCCATATCATTCAGTTGATTGCCCCTGGGTCATCCATTAGAAAATGATGGGACAAACTTTTGCACTTTTAGAAAGTTATTATAGTATTATGAGAGAACGCAAACTGAAGACAAGGTTCTCTTGAAGAACAGCTATACTACCACAAGTCTTGAAGATATTGAAGTTTCAGAATTAGATAGGGGCACATAGAGAAGAGAGAAAAGTATCAGAAAGAGGCAAGAATGAGCATGTGTGTCCACCTTGGCACATTTACTGAGGTAGACATAGAAACAGCTAGTGGCACTATCCTAACATTATTCTTTGAATATCTCCGTAGAAGAGTGTTCTATTATAAGTGTAAATGCTAAATATTTTTAATAATGAGCTGGATTTAACAATAACCGGTTATTGAAACTCACTTTTAAATGGATTAAATTGCACCGAATAGGGCAGATTTACTAATTCTAAATTCCAATTTACACTAAGTGCACCAGATTTAACATACAGGATCACTAACTGTGATACATATGGTGAATTTAAGACTTTTTATTCTAACCTTGCACTTAACCTTATTAAATCACCCTCAATAACCGGTCTGAGTCAGATATAAGAAGGTAGGGGTTGTACAAAAGAATATCCTTTAGAAGGAAGATGTTAAGCCAAGGAAGCCAGCTTGTGGTGCTGTCTGCATGATGCCTGCTCCATGCTGCTGAGGGTTGGGCTCCCTGATGAGCCAAGCACATTGGGAAAATATGTAGGAGTACTAATTAAAGACAATGTAAAAGCTGTCAGCCAGAATAGAAACAGGGTTCCAGTGTTGGCTTAAAAGTTGGATACATGTATGATAGATAAAGGGTGAGTCTGAATTAAGCTGCATTTAGATGCCGCAAGGAAGCATTCTTTTCTGACAATCGGCTGCTCGTAAAGTGGAGGTGAAATGCTGCATTCACATGCACTGATTACCTCCACAGAATGAAGACAATCAATGGTTGCTGCCATCACTGATCCCCATGAAAATCATTGTTCCTGGGCACCAGAGTACTGTTTAGGTAGCACAATCTGCTGCCCAGGAATGATGATTGAACTGCCCGCGCCTCAGATGATTTCACCCAATGAACAAGCACTTCACGTTTTACACAGGCCAATTATAATGAACGAGCATCTGTAGGATTTGTCGATAATCGGCCGGAACGTCAGGCTATATAAATGTAGCTTGACACTTTGACCACCCAACACTTATACTGTTATCGCAACTCTCATACAGCTTTCACAATGAGACCAGACACAGTTTTCAGTTGGTTTCATGCAAAATACTTCACATCCCCCGAGCTAGAGAGAGTTTATTAAAGAGACATTCACTTAAATAGTAGATATGACATAGACAAAAGGGGTGTAAGGAAAGGTAATTGGCTATTTGACAAAAGGGGAGTAGTTCACCAACTTCAACACTGAGTTCATTGGCACATTTGAAAGAGGCAAATTAGCATTCCAACCTTCCCCCTACAGTGGTCTTAAAACAAAGAAAGTGTTCACGTGACTCACATAGCTAATTAGCTGCCATCTAGTGATCAAAAATGAGTAGTTAAGGATTTACACATTATGTATAAAAACCTCTCACAATACTTATGATACTGGTAACTCTAAAAGCCCAATGCCTACCTTCTTAAATCCATGTATCTTTCTTTTTAATGGACACATTTGCAAAAAATAAAGACATTCCCCCATGTTATCCTATGGGGTTGAAATGTGTCAGTCCCTGCCCTATGTTCCTCTGCAGAATAATATTCTACAGCACAAATAATGGTGCAGGCTGTTTTTAAATCTTTTTACAATAAATTAGAAGTTTTATCTGAAGTCAGTGGAGTGCAGCTTCTTTGTAAATAATGACGTGTAAAAATTGTCACCAAAATCTGTACCTTTTCTGCCACGTGTGAGAGCACCCTTACTTTATCTTTTTCCCAAAACATATTTGCCTCTTCTTTTTTGGAAAAGTGTAGGAAAGCCGGACAGACTACAAATCCCCCTTCCCCATCTAAGATTAGCAACAAAAATAATTGTTTTCTATCTGCTTGCGTATTGTACCCTATAGAGTATAAAGCCAACCATAAACGCAATAGCAAACATTGTTCATAGGTCTTCTCTATGGACTTTTGACTTCAATCCAAATTGCAGGTAAAATTCGATTTGCTGTGAATCAATTTTCACTGAAATGGCAGTAAAAAAAATCATACTCACCTCATTCATTTGAGCATGAACAGGTTCAAATGTGGCCATCTTGATTGAAGATCCTGTGCAAAATCTTGTGCGCGGTGATGTACTGTATGATGTCACCGGCCAGCGGGATCTACAGTCAAGATGGCCACGGCAGACCACGCTCAAATGGATACGTTTTTTTTTTGTTTTGTTTTTTTAAACCAATGAACCTCAAAGCCCTAATTTTTTATCTCAGATGCCGCGATCAGTGATGAACATGGCATCTGAAGGGATCAATGACGGTGGAGGTTGCGCAATTACCTCTCTGTCATTGCACCCACTACTTACAAAGAAATGTGCTTTGTAACAAAGTAGTTCATCAATCGTATTTCTTTGTGAAATTCGACGAAGCAGACGAATCAAATTGTTGTAAACTTTGCTCATCTCTAGTCTTCTCCAGCACGTGGACAATATTCAGTATTTTGGATTTATCCCACAGGCATTTCAATTATAAAAAAAGCTTTAAAGGAATCAGTAAATAACACAAAATCAAAAATTATTCAGAAAGAGTGTCTGTAGATTATTGAAATGCATGAGGACACATCAGACCTCCTAAGATAAAAGAAGCTTTGAATGCATTTGAATACATTAACAAATACTCAATGTATATGGATGGATAGTCTAGGGACTTGGTAAATGTTTACTGCCATTCAGAGGTGTACAGTATGTTACTGCAATTATGGTTGAGAATTTGTAATCTTTTATCTGCAACATAAATCAAGAAACCTAAGCATGTTGTGTAAGCGTACTCCTCATCATGTCATAGGCAGGACGTCCTGTATACCAATACAGGTATTGGGATTTATATGGAGTGCTGTAAATTACAGGGTTTCTATGTCACAACATTGGCTCCATTTGCACACACTTTTTTGTGAGTGGAGCCAATGTTGTGACATTGTTTTTGTGTCAACTTTTATCTCAATTGCACTTATCTCCTATGACTCAAGAGTACTGTAAGCCAGGAAAATCTCCTTAAAGAGGATCTTTCACCACTCCTGACATGCCTGTTTTAATAGCTTCATGTATTGCCCTTGAAATTTCAATTTTAGAGCATCTATTCTTATGTCTGTATGTTGTGTCATTCCTTTATTATTTCTACTAGAAGTTATGGATAAATTGCTAGCAGTCTGCAGTAAGGGTACACAGTGGTGGTAACAAGTTGGGGATGTGTACCTGCACAGACTGAAAATGGCAGCACTGATTGGATAGGATCAGACTGTGCAGGGACACTCCCCCAACTGGTAACACCCCTCTGTACCGTTACTGAAGGCTAATAGCAATTAATTCATAACTCCTAGTAGAAATAATAAAGGAATGGCACAACATAGAGCCATAAGAATATATGCTCCAGAATTGTTATTACATGGGGAATGCATGAAGCTATTAAATCAGGCCTGTCAGGAGTGGTGAAAGGTCCTCTTTAAGCATACAGAATGTAAAATGTACAGCCCCAATGTAGGTATGTAATTGATTTTTAAAGTGGAAAACCACCTTAAAACTTGAAACCGAACTTGGCTTCGGTTCTGAGATATTAGTCGGAACTGGAGCCGAGTTCAGTTTTTGGTTTTCCACTTTAAAAATCAACTTTCGAAGTTATTCAACTAAGTCACGGGCAATGTTGTGGTTTCATTGGACGCATGCTGGTGTATATGGTAAATATAGACCACAACAACGAACTGGACATGGCCTTAGTCGGTTCATATTCTGTATATACAAATATACTTTCTCAATTCTTGAAATTTACTTCACAAGAACTTGCTACACCGTGAGGGAGACTTATCAAGACTGGTGTAAAGAGAAACGGGCATAATTGCCCATAATAATTAATCAGATTACTCATATTTCAGAGCTTCTTTGGGAAATGAAAGGATCAGTCTCATTGTTGTTATGGGCAACTAAGAAGACAGTTTTCCTGTGTAACAGTTTTGATAAATTTACCCCATTGTGAAGGAAATCTGTCACCAAAAATGTTATCTGCCAGTTAAAACCAGATAGTAACACATCTCTTATTTTCTAACCTATTTTTATTTTCTTATTATAGATTTTATTTATTTTATTTTCTGAACATTATTATGGGGGTGGCCATCTTAACAGCATTGAGAGAATTGATTTACAGCAGCCCCATGGTCCATAAACACAATGGTCAGGAGGGGCTTCTATAGAAGAGTTTTCTAGGAATGTTTTGTGACCTGTGCAGAGGTCATTACACAAGGAAAGTATAGATAAGCTTTGACAATCACTTATTGTGAATAGTGGATCCTGACTTATCTATACACAGAGGTGACATCATTACAGGTAGGATAAGAATGAGTTAACTGCAGTAAAGTGATCTGTACAAACCAAGTGGTGCCTATTATTAGACATAGTGACCAGTGCGAAAACTGCAGTATTTTTGGTTTTAGTTTAAATATAAAAAGTGACATGGAAAATTAAAAACATCATCAAAAATGACTTAAAAATATGTTAAACATAAAGTGATTTAACCCTTTGCCGCATTTGGACGTAACTGTACGTCCAAAGTGCAAGTAATTTGCTGCATTTGGACGTGCAGTTACGTCCAAACTGCTTACCGGGACTGTGACACTATAATAAGTGTCACAGCCCCGGAGTCTCCGCTCTCCCGGAGAGCAGAGACCTCGGGGAAGCCGGCAAGGGACCAATCTGCAGACTAACCAATCGGAGCGCTTCAGTACTAAAATGCTGGTTTCAGGCTGCGATCTCCACTCTGGAGATCGCAGCCTGAAACCAGGTAAGTTTTCTGTGCCCCCACACAGCCCCCCCTTGTAGTGCCCCCCCTTGTAGTGACCCCTGGTGCCTCCGTTGCCCCCTCCTGCTCTCTGTATTATATGATGGCAGCGGCTCAGGATCGGAGCCGCTGCCATCAGCAGAGAGTATGAGCTGTAATTACAGCTCACATTCTGCTGCTACAGCTGAAATCGGTGCTGGCACCGATTTCAGCTGTTTAACCCCATAGATGCTGCGGTCAGTAGCCGCCCGCAGCATCCATGGGGTTAAGAGGGAGGGAGCTCCCTCTCTCTGCCATCGGGCCGCCGCTGCTGCAATGGCAGCAGCTGGTGGTTACCATGGCAACAAAACGCTTTACAAAAGCGTCCTGGCTGCCATGTACCTAAGGCTGATCAGACCCTCAGGGTCTGATCAGCCTTAGTGTAACACTGAAACAGTGCATTGCAATAGATGACTATTGCAATGCACTGTATAGCCATCAAGCCCACTGGATCTTCAAGATCCAAATGGGTCTTGATAAAGTTTAAAAAAATGTAAAAAGTAAAAAAGAAAAGTGTAAAAAGAAAGTAAAAAAAAGTGTAAAAAAGTAAAATAAAAATAAAGTTTAAAAAAAGTTAAAAAAGCGCCCTTATTCCCCAAATGAAGTTAAAAAAAGTAAAAAAAAAAAAAAGAAAAAGTACACATATTAGGTATCGCCGCGTCCATATCGACGGGCTCTATAAAAGCATCACATAGTCCACCCCGCCAGGTGTATGCAAAAATTTTTTTTAAAAAAAAGCTATACCAAAACAGCCATTTTCTGTCACCTTGCCACACAAAAAGTGTAATAGCAGGCGAACAAAAAGGCGTATTTACCCCAAAATGGTACCAATCAAACCGTCATCTCGTCCCGCAAAAAATGAGCCCCTACCTGAGATAATCGCTCAAAAAATAAAAAAACTACAGCTCTCTGACTATGGAGATACTAAAACATGATTTTTTTTTGTTTCAAAAATGATATTATTGTGTAAAACTTAAATAAATAAAAATAAGTATACATGTTAGGTATCGCCACGTCCGTAACAACCTGCTCTAAAAAAATATCACATGATCTCTCCCCTCAGGTGAACACCGTAAAAAATAAAAAATAAAAACTGTCTAAAAAAAGCCATTTTTTATTACATTTCATCACAAAAAATTTAATACCAAGCGATCAAAAAAGCGTATGACCCCAAAAATAGTACCAATCTAACCGTCATCTCGTCCCGCAAAAAATGAGCCCCTACCTGAGACAATCGCCCAAAAAATAAAAAAGCTACAGCTCTCTGACTATGGAGACATTAAAACATGATTTTTTTTTTGTGCTTCAAAAATATTGTGTAAAACTTAAATGAATAAAAAAAAAAGTATACATATTAGATATTGCCGCGTCTGTAACGACCTGCTCTATAAAAATATCACACGATCTAACCTGTCAGATGAATGTTGTAAATAACAAAAAATAAAAACAATGCCAAAACTGCTAGTTTTTGTTACCTTGCCTCATAAAAAGTGTAATATAAAGCTACCAAAAATCGTATGTACCCTAAAATAGTACTAACAAAACTGCCAACTTATCCCGTAGTTTCCAAAATTGGGTCAGTTTTTTGGAGTTTCCTACTCTAGGGGTGCATCAAATGTGACATGGCAACTTAAAATTTTTCCAGTGAAATCTGCCCTGCGTTCCTTTCCTTCTGCGCCCTGCCATGTGCCTGTACAGCAGTTTATGATCACAAATGGGGCATTTCTGTAAACTACAGAATCAGGGTAATAATTATTGAGTTTTGTTTGGCAGTTAACCCTTGCTTTATTCTCGGAGTAAAATGATTTAAATGGAAAATCTGCCAAAAAAGTCAAATTCGGAAATTTTGGCTACATTTTTCTTTAATTCTTGTGGAACACGTAAAGGGTTAATAACGTTTGTAAAATCAGTTTTGAATACCTTCAGGGGTGTAGTTTCTAAAATGGGGTCATTTTTGGGTGGTTTCTATGATGGAAGCCTCACAAAGTGACTTCAGACCTGAACTGGTCCTTAAAAAGTGGGTTTTGGAAATTTTGTGAAAAATGTCAAAATTTGCTTCTAAATTTCTAAGCCTTCTAACGTCCCAAAAAAATAAAATGTAATTTTCAAAATGATCCAAACCTGAAGTAGACACATGGGGAATGTAAAGTCATAACTATTTTTGGAGGTATTACTATGTATTTTAAAAGTAGAGAAATTGACATTTGGAAATTTGGAAATTTTTCTAAATTGTTGGTAAATTTGGTATTTTTTTTATAAATAAGAATGAAATATTTTGACTCAAATTTACCACTGTCATGAAGTACAATATGTGACGAGAAAACAATCTCAGAATGGCCTGGATAAGTAAAAGCGTTCCAAAGTTATTACCACATAAAGTGACACATGTCAGATTTGAAAAATGGGGCTCCGGCATTTGGTCCAAACTGGCTGTCGCTTGAAGGGGTTAAACAGCAGATCATTTGTTGATGACCTTCCCTGTACTGAAATACTATACACTCTTCAAGGGAATATTTCACCAGAAAATGAATATTTTTAAATAATTTTTCTCTGTGTCAATATCAAGATTAAAAAAAAAAACTCTACAGTTTTCATACTAACCACTAGGCCTAATAATAGGCATCACTTCTTGGTCCTTGCAGTTCACATTACTGCAATTATCTGCAGCTATCATTACAGACAGGATTGCAAGGACAGATATTGGCCCTGATTTATCATTGACTAGTGTATGCCCCGTAGGCTGGCCATAATTTTGGCGCCACCTTCGGCAGTCCATGCCCCTGGCTGGCATATATTTCTGTCTTCTCCGACATCAGAAACCTTGCTTACAAGAATATAAATGTGGCATGACTGCAAGTTGCCCACCTCCACCCTCACCATGACATTTGGGAAAGTGGAAGAGGCAGCAGAGAAACAACACTTGTGCAAAAAGTTTTGCAGAAGTGATGTTGAAAAAGTCTCAAAGATGCAGTTTGTAACTTTCTCATGGCAGAAAACTGGCAAAAATATATGATAAATTACTCCCATTGCCTACACATAGATAATGCAGGATCCCTTAAAAGTCCCATAGAAGTCAGTGAGGTCTCCCCCTGCCCATTGTGCAGGGGCGTAGCTATAGGGGGTGCAGAGGTAGCAGTTGCTACCGGGCCCAGGAACCTGAGGGGCCCAAAGACCCTTGTGCCACATAAGAAGACACTGGTATTATAGAAGGTGGGAGAGCTCTGTTATACCTCTTCAATCTTTAAGTTAGGAATTTGACATGGGGGGGGGGTAGTTTCAATTTTGGCCTCGGGCTGCAGGAAGGATATGTGCTTCCCTGCTCCTGGCCACAAAGCACTGAGGGAAGGGGGACCCAAGCTGAACTCTTGCACCAGGGCCCATGAGCCTTTAGTTATGCCCCTGCCATTGTGTTTATGGTGGCTGCTATAAAACATATCTCTGAATGCTGTTAACAACAGTTCAGGCAAGATGCTCCCACCAATCTAATTGTGTACAGGGAGTAGAATAAAAAAAAATAATAATCTGCAACAGAATATAAAAAACATATTAATACTTTAATATATTAATACTTTACTACTTATCCAACAGATCATACCTTTATATACAATTACAAAAAAATAAAATTAAAAGGCAATAAAATTACTGGGGAAGTACCACAACATAATTAAACGTAGGTATCTAAACAATACAAATGTAGACTGTGTCCACCTTTCAAATCTGAGCTGCATATTTTCATTTCTGAAAAAAATTATATTAGCCGACCACCTAGATCCTAACATTCCTTCTACTAGTTCTACAGTAAGTTGTGCTGTTAGATCTCCATACAGTAGTTCCCAAATGAAATCCACACGTTTCTGTCTCTCACAAATGAGAAATGATTTATTCATATTTTTTATTTAAGATGATAGCAAATCCTTAGGACCTTCTGCCATAGAGAGTCAAACTAATGTCCCTTTAGATAGCAGATCCATCTTCTTGGCAAGCGCATAACAGTTAACTCAAGTCCTTCTTGATAACAAACATAGTTTATCATGTAAGACATTCTGTGCCAATTGGTTTCATGGCGAAGCTTTTTTCATTTATATTCATGTTCCCATACAAATGGAAGGCACACATATAGGATTGTCTAGGTCATCCGTCAGCTTGACATCTACTTCAGAGATACTCATTTATTGACCTCTTCACTAATTTAAATATATCTACTTAGGGTTGACAGACAATTGAAAGCTTTTTTTGTGTAATCCAAACCGATACATTCCACATTAGACAGTGTTGGCTATTAATGTAGTACTTTTTCCATAATTATTTGTTGCCTCTCTATTTTCATTTCATTTTCCAACTTTATCTGTCTGCACAGTCTATTTAACATCATCATTTGTTTCTAGGATAGAGAACTTTTGTCTTAAAGGGGTTGTCCGAGTTATTTTTTTGTTCTTTATATGTTTCTAACTTGTCAGGTATAACAACTTTCCCATATACTTTGTGTTTCCAAAGCTGCTGGTTTCTCAGAGTTGACTGAGGGTCACATGACCTGTGATGTCACCTTATCTCTCTGCTCTGTGATGTTTCGTTCACAAGACTCAGAGTTCAGATAAGAGTCTGTACACGAGACGTCACTGGCCACGCCCCCTTCCTTTGCCGGGCTGCTATCTGCTCTCCCTGGTTTCCATCAGATAAAACATTAACCCCTTCAGCCAGAACACACTGGGGGCTCAAGGCTTTAGAACAAACAGTAGCTGCAGCAGTGAGAGGAGACAAATGCTGGGCAAGGAGCTGTAGAGGAATTGTATTGTACAAGAACAGGTAGGGAGAATTTCCTGTGTGTATCAGCATTGTCATTGTACAGCTGGGACTTGTAGTCCTACACATACAACATGCTGCTGAGTATCCCAGCAGGCAGACATGTCACTCAGCACTTGTATTCATTCCCTTTGCAGAAAAGGGGGGAGAAGGGGGAGGGGCTGAGATTGTTGTTATTGCATGTAAACAAAGACCAGAAGAGAACCAGGGAAATGAGGAAATATGGATTTTTTTTGCCTAAAACTTGCTTAACTTAGTTATATATTGCTGCCCATCAGATTTACAGTGCTATATTTTTTTTCCATAACTCGGACAACCCCTTTAAGGCAATGGATACAGGAAGTGGAAAGTCACCAATAGAGAGGTGACCACACCAATTTGGAGTTTAAAGTGTATTTTGACCATTAACCATGATTCATTTTAAGAGGGTCAATCATTCACATGTAACTGCTGACACTTTTGGAGTCCCTATAGCATAATAGGCATATATCCAAAGGACACAAACAAATAAAAAAGCTAAAGGAGACATTTTATGGACCACATGGTGCACAGTCCAGAGCACATCGGCTGAATTTGAAAGCACAGTCAGGATGGAGCTATGTGTTATCCCACTTCCTGACAGTGATTTTCTTTTTTTCTTTTTTTTTTTCCACTGCCTGCCTTCACAGAGCCTTAATTTTTTTATTTTTTCCAACATGTGAGGGCTAGTGAGGATGTATTTTTTTAGAAGTGTAAGGGTGTGTTTTTTTGCGGGACAAGTTGGATTTTCTAAGGACACCATCTTATATTGTATACAATGTAATGGGAAGATGGGAAAACATTTCAAATGGAGTGGAATTGGAAAATAAATTGCAATTCTGCCACAGTTTTGTGGGTTTTATTGTGTTTTTTTTACAGTGCTTCCTTTGTAGTAAAAGTGATGTGTTAGTACAATTACAGTGATACCACTTTTTTTTAAAATAATTTTTCTTCAGTTTTTATACTTTAATTTTTTGGAAACAATTAATCTTTTCTTTGAATTACCATATTCTGACACTATAAGTTTTTAATGTTTTCATATTTACATCTACATAGTTGTGTGAGGGCTCATTTTTTGGTGTGTGTATATAGGATAACTATATTTGTATTTTAATCGTTTGAGCATTTTGAGAGGCAGTAATGCCTATGATCTTTATTTTTTCATATTTATTGTTATTCTTAATATGGGGAAAGGATGTGATTTGAATGTTTTTATTTTTTTATTTTTAAAAAAAACTTTTTTCCACTATTTTTAAAGTCCCGCTAGGGGGCTTTAACATGCAATCATCTGATCATTTCTCCCATAGACTGGAGTGAATTACTATTGCAGTCTAAGGGAGATCTGCAACAGGCATGGCTCCATAGGAACATCACTGTGGCATGCCTTGGATTCTTTAGCGGACCTGGTGCTTCCACAGCAACTGAAGGGCTCCATGGCAAATGACCCCAGCATTTGAAAGGTTAAATGTCCGTAATAAGCATAATCGCCGATCACAGACATGGCCTCCGGGTGGATATTGGGTGGATATGATGCCTACTCAACTTCTGGGTGCCCGACTTCCACCATACATATATAATGGTGGTTTGGAAGGGCTAAAGAGGCTGTCTTAAGTTTTTTCTTGGGGCCACAGCTCTTGGATGAGTACTCTGACCTCAACATTGTATGCCAAGCACAGAGCCATACATTGTATAGCAGCTGTACTTGATATTGCAGCTCACTCCCTTTCACTTGAATGGGATTAAGTGGCAGAAGGGAGTTGGACCCCAAACAGTCTGATAATGATGACCTATCCTGAGGATAGGTCTTAAATATTTGGCTCTCAGAAAACCCTTTTAGATGATCACATATGCAGTTCAGTTTTTTTTTTTTCTATGAAGCATGGAAGATACTTTGTAAATTATGATTTTATCAAGACTTCTTTCGTTCGTCATGGGTTGTCACTGGTAGTGTCAGGTCTTCTTATCTTGACTTGGTTATTATTTATTGTGAGATGACACAGATTGAGCACCTCTATTTTTCTTTTAAGATTAGGCATCTTAAAACTGTTCATGATTCAGTTTTTGAATGATGTCTACTATTTAGGCTAGCACATTAATATGAATTTTTTGACATACATTGTACACATTCTTACATTTTTTTCAGTCTGTGTTGTATTTTTAGATTCCCTGATGGACTTTAGATTCCCTGATCCCTTGTCTCAGGTTTAGTCCTTGGACTACAATACAGTTTTAAATATTCTTATTAGACTTTTGTGTTATGTGGATATTTTGTATTTTCAAATATTACATCGTAGTTGTATAAAAAGCTGTTAGTTGTATAATCAAAAACTGCTCCAGTGTAAATGTTGCATACAGCCAGACGTGTTTTGGAGCTGTACTTTGCTCCTTTCTCAGTGGCAATATTTGGTGTCTAAACAATAGAAATATAGACAATGTTCACTCTTTTTAAATCTGGGCTGCATGTTTTAATTTCTGAAAATGCATATATCAGCTGGCCACCTAGAACCAATATTTGTTCTATCAGTTCTAGAGTAGGTTGTGTTGGATGTGTTGGATCTCCATGAAGTAGTTATAGGTAACAGAATCCCTTTAAATACTTTATTATCCAACAGATTATACTCTTATATACAATTACAAAAAAATTGAATATAAACGGCAACAAATTATTAGGGAAGTACCATAAAATAATAAAATGTAGGGATCTAAACAATGCAAATATAATATAATCTGAGCTACATATTTTTATTTCAGTTCTGGAGTAGGTTATGCTGTTGGATATCCATTCAGTAGTTTCCAAATTCAATTCACACATTACTCTTTCCCATCACAAATGAAAAATGATTTAATCGTTATCTTGTTTTAGGACCATAGGAAATTCTTAGAACCTTCTGCCATAGCGAGCGAAGCTAATGTCTCTAATGTCCCTTTAGACAGCAGATCAGTCTTCTTGACAAGCACATAACAGTTAGCTCCACGTCCTTCTTGATAACAAAAATAGTTTATCATATAAGACATTTGGTACCAACTGGTTTCATGAAGAAGATTTAATTTGGATTATTGCCAGTGAGGAGCGAGCTAAGTTCATCTCCGAAACGCATCTGGCCGTATGCAACATTTATACTGGAGAGATTTTTGATTATACATCTTAGTGGCCAGACGAAGAAACGCCAAAACGCACATTGGGGTTGGCGTCATCCTGGCTGTATATACCATGGGTAAAGTTACTCTATTACTACATCGAGTGTGGCTTAGTGTACTGGTCTACAGGCGTACATTGTATGTTTGGGCTTTTTGGGCCTTTTTTTTTTTACACATTGTCCAACATATACTTGTGTCTAGTGGTTGATGTCCCACTTGTTTTATTACTATAACACCCTGTATAGTTCCAGCCACATTGCCTATATTAAAACTCATAATGATTATTTATCTATTTCAGCAAGGTGATAGCTACCAATGATGATACTTTTTCTGCTTCTTGTCCTTATAATTTTTAATGTAGTGTTAATTAAGATTTTCATTTTTGGCATTTCATGGCTCATATTTTCTGTAGGTTTTTGTTCATAAGAGCCCTACCAGTTATTACATGGATTAATGTGGTACCTGACAACATATACGTATTGGACATACTAGACAGAGTGTGTGTACCCTCACCGTTTGGTTCTTTCTTGATCCATACAAGCTCCTGCGCTACTACCATTTGTACAAACTGTCTGAACAAGCAGCAATGATTTTGATTATTGATGAGTGAAAATATGAAAACTTTGATTTGCCTGCTTTGCCAAATTTCAGAAATAAATTCTCTTTGTGATGAATTACTTAGTCCAGAATTTCATTTCTTTGTTAGTAGCAGGTGCAATGACGGGAATGGCATGGAATTGTGGCATCTATGTAAAAATGGAGACCTTTTAGGGGTTTAAAAAAAACCCAGAGTGAAATCTAGTGCGGTGTGTGATGACTTTTTTTTTTTTTTTACGCCATTTCAGGTAAAATTGAATGGTTACCACAAATAACCAGTAAATTCGGCTTTGCTGCAGATTGAATTTTCACAGAAATTTGGATCAAAGTCCACTTTAGATACTTTGATTCACCCAACCCTAATGTCAATCTAGTATCTATATGAGTATGTACAGCGGGCCATTCATCTTTAAAGGGAGTCTTTCACCTGTTTTTCACCTATATAACTAACAGCACTGCCCCACAGAAACTGTTTTCCAGCAGTGGATTGGAACATCTAATATGCAACTTTTGTATGAATTGTTTAAGGGTCCATTCAAACGTCTGCAACTGTTTTGCAGTCCGCAAACTGTGGATCCGCAAAACACGGATACCAGCCATGTGCGTTCCGCATGTAAATAGACCCTAACCGTGAGGGCCCCATGATTTACAAAAAGACCAGGATTGCATGTTTATAATTTATGCTTTTATATCATTGTAATAGTGATTTAGTGATATATTTTTTGTCTACATGTTTAGGATATATGACCAATGAAAGTATGTTTGTATGGGTTTTTTTATTATTATTAAAGTGTTCTTTTATGTAAGTGCCTTTAAGATTTTTGGTGTGCCAGTCCGATATGTAATTTTTTTAGTTCATATACACTGATACTGGGTAGTCAGCCAACCGAGCACCTACCATATAATCAGTGTAGAGGTGAGCCATCTATATATACATTTACTACTATTTTGTAATATATTATATCAAAACACAATGAAGGTGCTAAATGGAGTACCACGAATGCATAGTTACTGTGCTTTTTTTAAAACTTTATTATAGGAGTACACTATAGACGTATTTTTTCGTCAAAAGTGGGAAGATGAAAGACTGAGGTTCACTGGACCGATGCGCATTCTTCGATTAAACAATCTGATGGCTAATAAAATTTGGACTCCAGACACTTTCTTTCATAATGGGAAGAAGTCTATAGCTCATAACATGACAATGCCTAACAAGCTGCTGCGAATTCAGGACGACGGAACCCTGCTCTATACTATGAGGTATTTTCTTTTTTCTCTATTTTTAACACATACAGTATTTTCCCTGATCAGAATTAGAAATAAGTTTTCTTATTCACAAAAAATATTAGTATTGAATAATTTAGTCAAAATTAAAATCCACAGCATTTAATGTTCGGAAGGGACCCTTGTGTATCTGCACTGGGGGTTTCAGAAGACGGTTTTATTTTCAGAAGGAGCTGTCATGGTAAGACAACCTGCTAACTCATGCTTTAGATTACTTGGTTTGACATGACCGATCCCTCATGAAGCCATGCTGATATGGAGTTATTTGCTTATTTTCATTGAGGTACTCCAAGATAGCATCTCTCAGAAAACCTTCAAACAGTTTACCCACAACAGACGTTAAACTTACCGGCCTATAGTTTCCAGGCTCTGTTTTTGGACCCTTTTTGAATATTGGCACCACATTTGCTATGCGCCAATCTTGTGGAACACTCCCCGTCAGTATAGAGTCCTTAAATATCAGAAATAAGGGTCTGTCGATTACATTACTTAATTCTCTTAGGATACGGGGGTGTATGCCATCCGGTCCTGGTGATTTGTCTATTTTAATATGTTTAAGACGTTGCTGCACCTCTTCCTGGGTCAGAGAGGACACTTTTAAAGGGGAATTTACTTTTATACTCTGCATTTCATCTGACATTTTATTTTCCTCAGTGAATACAGTGGAGAAAAAGTTATTTAGCAGCTTCGCTTTCTCCTCATCGCTCTCTGCTACTCCCCCCTCATTACTCTGTAAGGGGCCCACACCTTCAGGTTTATACTTTTTAGTAGTTATATAATTGAAGAACATTTTAGGGTTAGTTTTACTCTCTTTGGCGATTAATCTCTTGGTCTCTAGTTTGGCTGTTTTTATGTTTCTTTTACATATTCTATTTTTTTCCTTATAGTTTTTCAATGCTTCCTCACTCCCCTCCTGTTTTAGTGATTTAAATGCTTTCTTTTTGTCATTTATTGCTTTCTTTACAGTTCTATTTATCCACATTGGTTTTTTCTTGTTTCTTATTATTTTATTCCTATATGGTATGTACCTCTCACAATTAGATATTAGGATGCTTTTAAAAATATCCCATTTTGTGGCTGTATTTTTATTTTTGAGGACTTTGTCCCAGTTAGTTAGGCCTATGGCCTCTCTTAGTTGGCTAAGTTTTGCTTTTTTGAAGTTAGGTATTTTTGTTCCTCCCTGAAGAAACGCTCTTTTGAATGACAATTGGAAGGTTATTATATTATGGTCACTGTTTCCCAGGTGTCCCCCGACCTGCACATCTGTTGTTCTGTCAGGTCTATTGGTTAATACTAAGTCCAGTATGGCCGTCCCTCTAGTGGGGTCCTGAACCAGTTGGGAAAGGTAATTGTCTTTGGTTATTTCCAAGAACCTGCAGGGCAAGTGCAGGGATACTGCAGGGCAAGTGCAGGACCAGTGCAGGGCTAGTAATTAATCAGGTAGGGAGAGAGACAGGGAGAGAGATAGGGAAAGAGACAGGGAGAGAGACAAAGACCAGCTGCAGGGCCACAGTGAAGTGAAAAATGTCTGGCATGGAAAAGCAAAAGGGGTCCAGTTCCAGCCAGACCTCGAGCTCTAAAAAAAGGAGAAGCTGGCACAGGGTAGCACTGCCAAAGAACATGTAGCCGGAGCTTCTACTTGTAGTATTCGCAATACTTGGCCGGTGTTCCACCAGGCTAACTCAACAAGGCGCAAAATTGTAGTGGAGGAGAAAGTGGAGGAGGTAGTAGAGTGGATGACACTCTCATCTCAGTCACAGCCGGATTATATGCTGTTATCTGCTGATACATCACATGTATTACATGTATTACACAATCGCTAGACAATAGTACGCTGAGGATTTGTACACAATTTTTACGTTCATGTGTACGTGTTCACAGAAGTTGCATACCTTTTAAAACTAACGTTCGTTATTAGTGCGCGAATGTTCGCAAAATGCCGCATAATAACGTATGATTTGTATGCAGATTTGCCAAATAGATTCGTAGGATATATGAATCTTATGAAAAGTTTGACGAATATTCGGCGAAGCGAATTTTGAATGATTCACTCATCTCTACATGCTTGTATTTAGATATTGTAGGCAGATATATGTATTTATCTGTAGTTATTGCTATGACTGTAGTAATGGTAAGTGATAAGTAATCACTGCCCATCAGGGTTTGTAAGATCATATGTTGGCTTGTAATTTGGTATTAACAGATGAAATACTTTTTTACTTTTATTACTTCATATTTCCCTTGCCTAGAGATGAGCGAATCATTGAAAAAATTATTCGCCGAACATTCGCCGAACTTTTCCTAAAATTTGTGTATTCGACGAATAGATTCGTTGTATTTGCGTACAAAATATACGTTATTATGTGCTATTAGCGAACATTCACTCACTAATAACGATCGTTCATTTACAAAATGTACGCAACTTCTTAGAAGAAGTACGCATGAGCGTACAAATAGCTTACGATTCTCAGTGTACTATTGTCTAAGCGATTACGTAATACGCAGGCACGTACGAGGAGAGGCCGCGGCGTGCACTCCTCAGAGGCAGAGCGAATATTCGAGACACATATATGGTAAATAGTGCAAATACATTATTATAAGTATAATATAAACATTTTAAATATCACCTACCTAGTATGCTCACGGACATGTTTAAGTCTCTTTTCTTCTGACGCTTGTCATAGAACTGGAGCAGAGTCCCAAACTCAGTCGCAATTTGTAATCCACATAGGCAAAATTGTAATCCAAATGGGTAAAAAAATAGCAGCAAAGGTTCCCTTTAAAAAACCCTCTTTCGAGGGGCTCCCCAAATAACCTGAAAAGGGGGAAAAAAGGGATGAGGCGAACGTATGCGCAACTTGGATAAAAAACTTTTTTTTGATGGGGGGAGTCCTAACAATCCATGGCCATCTGGGTGAGGACAAACGTGGGGCAACAAAACTAACAACAAGGGCCAACTAGTGCCCACCCTTCAGGATAAGTCCATGTTGTGGCTCCCATAAAAACTGCTGGAATTACTTAAAGGCCAGCAGGTCCTCCTCACTGCTGCTGGAGCTAAAGGACATGAGAGGGCGCTCCTGCCTCATCATGAAAGCGGCCCTGGCTGCGGCAGCAGACCCCTGCCGACCTCTCAAGGATGGTCTTCTTGGTGACTGGGCTGTCACACTGGCAAAGGCAGTGGTAACTTTGGCCCTGCCCATCACTCTGTAGTGGCCAGATCCTCCTGCCAGCATACCAGGTGACAGAATCTCCGGCTGTAACGGTAATGGTAACGGTCTTCCACGAGCGGCGGACTGTGCGGCCTGCAACTGCCATGGGCATGGCAGTTGGTAGTGGTACTGTACCACAGTTGGATGGTACACGAAAGTGTTCGTGGTCATCTGTCCCACATGAAGGTGGTGGCAAATCAGGAATCAGGGGTTCCGGCTGATCCTGACCTTGGGATTTCTCTTCAAATCTCAAGGTCTCAAGGTCACAAGCCTCTTCTGTGGCCTGGGCCTCCTCACTCCAGTCTTCCGGGGGCGCTGCAGGAGTAGGTGGTCGCTTTAAGATTTTCACCCCAGTAGCAAAGGGGCCTTGGAGGCTCTTCATGGGGGTATACTCCACGTAATCCCCTGTGTGGAGATTGTGGCGTACGGGCGGAAGATACAGTCGCTTAACCAAACGGCGGTTAACATATAATTCCTCCGCCGTCTCCTCATCGCCGATGAAACCGACTCCCCGCTCCACGTTGAACCAAATAACGGTTCCCCTTCGGCGCTCCAGCTTAGGGTCACCGGACCGTGGGTGCTCCAAAACTTGCACCACCCACTCCTCCACCAGCTTTTTATATTCCCAGAGGGTCTGGGCATTCCGGGTGACAGCCTCAGGGACCATCAAATTCTGACGTAAGGAGTAGTCCTTGTGCGGCGGAGCGGGAACTCCTGCCGCCTCCGCCTTGTCAGCCAGTGGAGTCACCACCTCAGCAGGCACCTCATCCGACTTCCTGTTGAGCTGTGAGAGATATACCTCCTCCGGTTCCTTCTCCTCATAGGGGTCGTCGGCCCACAACATGCTTCCCCAGTCAGGACCTCGCTGTCTCGTCGCCATCTTACTCTGCTGACTTGCCACGTCTTCCTCGCACGCAGGAGAAGTGGGCAGAACTACCAGGAAGTAGTCTGCATCACTGAATAGAATTCATACGCAACAGCGTGTAGAGTAACTACCAGGGAGGAGTCTGCGCAACAGCGGATAGAGTAACTAAATTATACGTAGAATAGCGTATAATTTAGCGGACAAACTACGTAGCGATGCGTACAAAAGCGAAGCGAATCACCTAATATTCGGATTTGCTTCGCAGCTGAAAAATCCCAAGATTCGATACGAATCAACGAATCGACGAATCGCTTCGCTCATCTCTACCCTTGCCCCATACAAATCAAAGTTACAGGGAAGACAACACAGATAATGTGAGAGTTGTCACAGAGCTAAGAAGACTTTGCAGGTTTGCCACTTAATGGGGGTTATCCCACAAAAAAATATTCCACAGTTTTCAAACCAGCCCCTGGATCTGAATACTTTTGAAATTGCATGTAATTCAAAATTTACTATAGGCACTGAGTAATTCAATACAATGTGTCTGTATAGCGCCACTTGCTGTTTGTTTTTTTCTTATTTTTTTTACCTGTTCACTGAGAAGGCCGCATATGCTCAGTTTCATCCTTCAACTGCTTCCTGAGCAGTGATAGGGAGAGCTGAGACACGCCTCCTTAGCTGTAATAGGGAATGAATGTGGAGATCTCTGGATCAATGTGAGGTACAGGGCTGGTTATAGCTTTGTTAGAAAGAGGTTGTCATGTGCTATATGATGTCTGATTTTCATTTTTTACGTTAATCATAGGATAACCCCTTTAACAATCACTTTACTGCTGGAACCAAAGGACTCTGGACACTGCTGCTCCCTCTATTGTATAGACAGCTTGTCTTGTCTTTCAGTATCTTGATGTCTCATCCATAGACCTTGTGGCAGCACGATTCTCTATGAAGTTGCTATTCAGCAGTGGCTTGTGTCTAAGTCCTGTAACAGTAGTTATAGATATATGGTAACTGAGAGCATAAAAGAAGAAAAATTATTTCACACCCTGAAGTTCAATGTGCAATATGCTAAGAAAAAACAAAAAGAAAAGAAAAAAACAAGAAAATATTGCACCTGGTTTCCCTGCCTTGGTGTTCCTCTCTCATAAGACAATGAAGACAGAAATGGCAGCCAGACTCTGTCACAGTTCTCTGTCTGCCTTCCCTGATGATTCTGCCATACAATTATAAAGCTGCAAGTAAAATATAATTGAGCCATGGTCTAATTGTTATCTAAGTCACAATTCTTGAAAAACACAATGTACCTAAACCAATAACACACCAACAGCTCATGTCTTTTATTGAGAATATTGAGTAAACATCCAGGCAGGGCAGGGAGAAAAAGTAAGTGAACCTATGTGTCAATCTTCTCCAAGAACTGATTGCCAAAAGGTGTTTCAGTGAAGGAGATTAAATTGGAAGTGGTGCTTTGCCCTTTAGGTACACAAAGCCTGGGTACTGGGAAATCTGTTTTTCTCAAGAAAGTTTAGTGTGAAACAGGCCTTCATGCAAACAACATTCAGAAGACCACTGAGGTAGTGTTAGGCCCCTTTCACACGAGCGGGAGACTCTGACGTCTCCCACATCGTGTGCAGTGTACTGAACTGCCAGCACTGAATGGGGGTTAAATAGCATTATACTGATTTATGATGCTATGTAACCCTTACAGTTCTGGAATGTGTTGGATAACATTGTCAGCATTGTCCAACACATTCCAGAACTGTAAGGGTTACATAGCATCATAATCAGTATGCTTATGTAACCCCCGTTCAGTGCCGGAAGTTCAGTACACTGCACACGATGTGGGAGACGTCCGAGTTTCCCGCTCGTGTGAAAGGGGCCTTATGCTCATGTTGGAAAAGGATGCAAAAGTATTGCTAAAGATGGAGTGTATCAATCCGTGGTTAGATGAATGATCTAATAAATCAAAGGATCACTCCCTCAGTGTCCTGTTAAGAAAAATTCACATGCGCAGGAGCAATATGTTGCATTCAGTTGCTGCTTCTGTGTTTGGAAACGGTACTCAATAGGGTGCCGAGAGAGTGCACATGGATTTGAATGCACATGGATGCGTCAGTATTTGAAATGGACTAACAGAACAAAATAGTTTCTACTTTTCTATATGAAATATAATGTATTGGCTTTTAAAGATGACTAAGGGATCTAATAAGAATATATTAATATCAGTCCGTGGAATACACATTTTAGTATATGGAAAGAAGATGGAGGATCACATGATCCTGGGTGGAGCTCTGGCCAGTGGGCTTGCCCACAATACCTTGCAGTCATCCTGACAAACAACCAGGAGGGAGGATATTTGCTAGTCTATGAGGCTGTATGTTAGCTCAGTAGCACAGATGCCATTGTGAGCGCAGCCATTGATGTACCTGTCATGTCTCTGACAGACACCTATTAGACATACAGAGACAGCCATTATAGGGTCTTGCAGGGACAGTGTAGGGATTGTGAAGAAGATATATTTTACTAGGTAAAAATTCAGGTTTTATAATTAGGGACAACATAGGAGCAGTTAGTGTACTGTGTGTCTAGCCAAGCCTGGAGACTTCAGAAAGCTACTTCTTAGTGACTGCTGTCTCCAGCCAGAATTCATACAAATGATGTATTCATGTTTCATATTTTCTACCTTTATTTTTCTTCTGTGTCTGTCAGGAAAATATCAGAGAAATATATTACTGTGCATGTCTCACACACTTCCATAGGGATTTCATGATGTGTCACACTGTACCTTTATTGCAGAAATTCAAGTAGTTGGCATGAAGTGGGGCTTGCATAAATTCATTTGGTCGGCATCAAAACAATTCCATTCAGATAAAACTAATTTTTAATTGCAGAAACTTCTGGAACATACCTGCCACTTGTGACTATTACAATAATATATAATCAGAAAGTGATATTTGGTTATATCTATTTTTATGTTAAACATATTTTTTTATTTTATATTTTTTAACTTTGCTTTTTTACTAGTTTTTGTTATTATCTGTATTAAAAGAAATGGGAGCAATAATTAGAAAATGGAAGACACACAAGACCACTGATAATATCCCTCGATCAGGGGCTCCACACAAGATCTCACCCCGTGGGGTCAAAATGGTCACAAGAACTGTGAGCAAAAATCCTAGAACCACACGGGGGGACCTAGTGAATAACCTGCAGAAAGCTGGGACCAACGTAACAAAGGCTACCGTCAGTAACACACTGTGCCGCCAGGGATCCTGCAGTGCCAGATGTGTCACCCTTCTTAAGCCAGTAAATATCCAGGCCCGTCTGAAGTTTTCTAGAGAGCATTTGAATATTCCAGAAGAGTATTGGGAGAATGTCATATGGTCAGATGAAACCAAAGTAGAACTGTTTGGTAGTAACTCGTCGTGTTTGGAGAATAGTGAATGCTGAGTTGCATCCAAAGAACACCATACCTACTGTGAAGCATGGGGATGGCAACATGATGCTTAGGGGCTGTTTCTCTACAAAGGGACCAGGAGGACAGATCCGTGTACATGAAAGAATGAATAGGGCCATGTATCGTGAGATTTTGAGTGCAATCCTCCTTCCATCAGCAAAGGCATTAAAGATGAAACGTGGCTGGGTCTTTCAGCATGACAATGATGCCAAGCACACCGCCAGGGCAACAAAGGAGTGGCTTCCTAAGAAGCATTTCAAGGTCCTGGAGTGGCCTAGCCAGTCTCCAGATCTCAACCCCATAGAAAAGCTTTGGAGGGAATTAAAAGTCTGCGTTGCCCAGCGACAGCCCTAAAACATCACTGCTCTAGAGGAGATCTGCATGGAGAAATGAGCCAACATACATAGTACATAGTGACATAGTAACATAGTTTATAAGGCCAAAAAAAGACATCTGTCCATCCAGTTCCACAAGGCAAAAAACCCCTGTGAGGTAGAAGCCAATCTTCCTCACTTTAGGGGAAAAAATTCCTTCCCGACCCCAATCAGGCAATCAGAATTACTCCCTGGATCAACACCCCTCATCTAGTAACTATAACCTGTAATATCATTACCCTCCGGAAATACATCCAGACCCCTTTTAAACTCTTTTAGTGAACTTACCATCACCACCTCCTCAGGCAGAGAGTTCATAGTCTTACTGCTCTTACCGTAAAGAATCCTCTTCTATGTTTGTGGACAAACCTTCTTTCCTCCAGGCGCAGGGGATGTCCCCTCGTCACGGTCACAGTTCTTGGGATAAAAAGATCATGGGAGAGATCTCTGTACTGACCCCTGATATATTTATACATTGTTATTAGATCTCCCCTCAGTCGTCTTTTTTCTAAAGTGAATAACCCTAATTTTGATAATCTTTCTGGGTACTGTAGTCCACCTATTCCAGTTATGACTTTAGTTGCCCTCCTCTGAACCCTCTCCAGCTCTACTATGTCTGCCTTGTTCACAGGAGCCCAAAACTGTACACAATACTCCATGTGTGGTCTGACTGGTGATTTGTAGAGTGGCAGGACTATGTTCTCATCACAGGCATCTATGCCTCTTTTGATGCAACCCATTATCTTATTGGCCTTGGCAGCACCTGTCTGACACTGGTTTCTACAGCTTAGTTTGTTGTTCACTAAAATTCCTAGGTCCTTTAAGAAGTCAGTGCTACCCAGTGTTTTACCATTTAGTGTGTACTGGTGACTTGCATTATTCCTTCCTATGTGCATAACCTTACATTTGTCAGTGTTAAACCTCATCTGCCACTTCTCTGCCCAAGCCTCCACTCTATCTAGGTCCATCTGTAGCAGTGTACTGTCCACTTCTGTCCACTAGTCCACCCATTCCAGTTATTACTTTAGTTGCCCTCCTCTGAACCCTCTCCAGCTCTGCTATGTCTGCCTTGTTCACAGGAGCCCAGAACTGTACACAGTACTCCATATGTGGTCTGACTAGTGATTTGTAAAGTGGCAGGACTATGTTCTCATCACGGGCATCTATGCCTCTTTTGATGCAACCCATTATCTTATTGGCCTTGGCAGCAGCTGTCTGACACTGGTTTCTGCAGCTTAGTTTGCTGTTCACTAAAATTCCTAGGTCCTTTTCCATGTCAGAGTTACCCAATGCTTTACCATTTAGTATGTACTGGTGACTTGCATTATTCCTTCCCATATGCATAACCTTACATTTGTCAGTGTTAAACCTCATCTGCCACTTTTCTGCCCAAGCCTCCAGTCTATCCAGATCCTGCTGTAGCAGTGCACTGTCCTCTTCTGTGTTAATTACTTTACAAAGTTTAGTGTCATCTGCAAAAAATGATATTTTACTGTGCAAGCCTTCTACAAGATCATTAATAAATATATTGAAGAGAATAGGGCCCAATACTGACCCCTGTGGTACCCCACTAGTGACAGTGACCCAATCTGAGTATGTGCCGTTAATAACCACCCTCTGTTTTCTATCACTGAGCCAGTTACTTACCCACATACAGACATTTTCTCCCAGGCCAAGCATTCTCATTTTATATACTAACCTTTTATGTGGTACAGTGTCAAATGCTTTGGAGAAGTCCAGATATACGACATCCATTGATTCTCCGCGGTCCAGTCTAGAACTTACCTCCTCATAGAAACTGATTAAATTAGTTTGACATGACCAATCCCTCATGAAGCCATGCTGATATGGAGTTATTTGCTTATTTTCATTGAGGAACTCCAAGATAGCATCTCTTAGAAAACCGTCAAACAGTTTACCCATGACAGATGTTAAACTTACCGGCCTATAGTGGCTCTGTTTTTGGAATATTGGCACCACATTTGCTATGTGCCAATCCTGTGGAACACTCCCTGTCAGTATAGAGTCCTTAAATATCAGAAATAAGGGTCTGGCTATGACATTACTTAATTGTCTTAGGATACGGGGGTGTATGCCATCCGATCCTGGAGATTTGTCTATTTTAATCTTTTTAAGACGTCTCTGTACTTCTTCCTGGGTCAGACAGGGCACTTTTAATGGGGAATTTACTTTTATATTCTGCATTTCATCTGACAGTTTGTTTTCCTCAGTGAATACAGTGAAGAAAAAAATATTTAATAGTTTTGCTTTCTCCTCATTGCTCTCTGCAACTCCCCCCTCATTACTCTGTAAGGGGCCGACACCTTCAGGTTTATACTTTTTACTATTTATACAATTGAAGAACATTTTAGGGTTAGTTTTACTCTCTTTAGCAATTAATCTCTCTAGTCTCTAGTTTGGCTGCTTTTATTTGTCTTTTACATATTCTATTTTTTTCCTTGTTTTTCAATTCTTCCTCGCCACCCTCCTGTTTTTGTGATTTAAATGCTTTCTTTTTGTCATTTATTGCTTTCTTTACAGCTCTATTTATCCACATTGGTTTTTTCTTGTTTCTTAACCTTTTATTCCCATAAGGTATGTACCTCTCACAATTGGATATTAGGATTCTCTTAAAAATATCCCATTTTGTGGCTGTATTTTTATTTTTGAGGACTTTGTCCCAGTTAGTTAGGTCTATGGCCTTTCTTAGTTGGTTAAATGTAGCTTTTTTGAAGTTTGGTATTTTTGTTTCTCCCGGAAGAAATGCTCTTTTGAATGACAATTTGAAGGTTATTATATTATAGTCACTATTTCCCAGGTGTCCCCCAACCTGCACATCTGTTGTTCTGTCAGGTCTATTGGTTAATACTAAGTCCAGTATGGCTGTCCCTCTTGTCAGGTCCTGAACCAGTTGGAAAAGGTAATTGTCTTTGGTTATTTCCAAGAACCTGTTTCCTTTATGAGATATACAGGTTTCAGTTTCCCAGTCTATATCTGGGTAGTTGAAGTCCCCCATAATAATGACCTCATTATGATTTGCCGCCTCATCTATTTCATTTAGAAGTAGATTTTCTGTGGACTCTGATATATTAGGTGGTTTATAATAAACTCCTATCAGTATTTTATTATTGTTTTTGGCTCCATTTATTTCTACCCACTTAGACCCCACATCTTCATGTCCCTCACTTATATCTTCCTGGAGTGTGGGCTTTAGACAGGACTTTACATAAAAGCAAACCCCCTCCCCCTCTCCGGTTTTGGTGATCCTTTCTAAACAGACTGTAACCCTGTACATTAACAACCCTGTACATTAACTGCCCAGTCATAGCTATCATCCAGCCATACCAGCAACAGTGTGTGCCAAACTTGTGAATACTTACAGAAAATGTTTGACCACTGTCATTGCCAAGAAAGTATATAGTAAAGGATAAGTATTGACATGAACTTTTGTTATTGACCAAATACTTATTTTCCACCATAATTTGCAAATAAATTCTTTAAAAATTAGATAATGTGTAATTTTCTGGATTTGTTTTCTCATTTTGTCTCTCATAGTTGAGTTCAACATATGATGTCAATTACAGGCCTCTCATCTTTTTAATTGGGAGAACTTGCACAATTGGTGGCTGACTAAATACTTATTTCCCCCACTGTATTTATTTCTATGGGTCAGCGAAAAATGGTTAAACGTTTGGTCTTCGTGAACATGCAGAAGAACCGCAGGTGATACTTCCTCACAGCACTGTATGATTCGCCATTTCAGATGAGGCATATTGCGCAATACGGAAATTGCCTCACCTAATATGGCGAATCCTACAATGCAATGAATAAATATCACCTGCGGTTCTTCTCCACATTCACGAAGACTGGATCAAACGTTTAACCATTTTTCGCAGACCCACATAAATAAATGGGTCTATGTGCTATCCCCAGAAAATGCAAAATGGACATGGATGCAAAATAAAGTTGTGTACATGAAGCCTAACTCAATTGAAAATTCCTTCACATTCTTGTGGTTTTACTCTGGTGGTCCTGATGATGATGTCACCAACTACACCATTTAATCATTGCAGCCAATCACTTTGCCACACATATACAGTACACTTTTTGGAAATGTCACTAAAATTTATAAGCCACCTGTCATCCGTAGGGGCCAGTAATGATTTTATCCAAAAGGAAATAAAACATTTTACATTTTTACTTTGCAGTTTTATTCCTAATGTTTGCTCTGGAATTTGCAGGAATAAATCTGGTCTAGAGATAATGGAATTTCTCTGTTCTCAGGCTTAAAGGGGTTTTCTCCTTCTATCATGTAGAGAAAGTTAGTATAAGGCACTTACTAATATATTGTGATTGTCCATATTGCTTCCTTTGCTGGCTGGATTCATTTTTACATCACATTATACACTGTTTCCATGGTTACGACCACCCTGCAGTCCAGCAGTGGTGGTCATGCTTGTGCATTATAGGAAAAGACGCTGGCCTCTCTGGTGGACGGGACTGTGGAAGTATGCGTAGGCATGCATGTGCAGCAGCTCCCATCTCAGGGTTGCAGTGGTGGCTGTAATCGAGCAGTGTGTAATGCAATGGAAAAATGAATCCAGCAAGCAAAGGAGGCAACATGGACAATCACAATACATTAGTAAGTGCCGTATTAAAGGGATTGTGCAGGCCATATATATGAATGACCTGTCGTCAGGATAGGTTATCAATATCTGATTGACAGGGTCTGACACCCGGTACCCCGCCGATCAGCTGTTTGAAGAGCACTGCTTCCTCTTTATTACACTGGAGAGGTGGTGTTGTATAATGATAAGTTCAAGTTAATGGAGCAAATACTTGTCATTGCACTTCCGGCGACGATACGCAGTGTAAAGAAGAAGCAACGCTCGCATGGTGTTGGACCCCCTCTGATCAGATATCGGTGACCTATCCTGATGATAGGTCATCAGTATATATGCTCTGCACAACCCCATTAACTTTGTCTACATGATAAATGCCATTTGCTGAAGTGAGGCAACCCCTTTAAGATTTGCAGCAGATTGAAATTATTTGCATTGTATTCATTTTCCGATTTGCCCATTCATAGAGCTTAGAAATTTTCAGTAAATTGGAATAGTTCTTATTTAGGGACATTGGTGAAGAGTAGGATACAGCCAATGCAGGGACAGAGAAGGTGGCTGGCTTAACAATTGAACTGAGCCAGAAAGCCATAAGAAGGATAGAAGCTTCCTTTCTTTGTTGGTACAAACCTAGAAGAGGAATGGACTAGCTCTGATATCAGAACAGCTATTGTAACAAAACTGTATTAGTAAGTTTATGCAATTTTAATTTTAAACACATTGAACAACTTTTTATCTGGCTGGTCAACCAATTTAAATGAATTTAAATCAACCATTTAACATGCTTATATGAAAATAACATAAAAGTAATAAAATATAAAAATGGAAATCTAATAAAACGAATTCAACTATCAAGCAGAGAGAGAGAGAGTGAAATGTAAAATGGTTCTAAACTAGTGTTCAATTCACGAATTGCTGAAACTACAGCTGTATAGATTTTTAACGCTGTATAGATAGCATGCTTATGTTCATATGTGCACATCCATGCTTAACAATTTGTATGCTAGTTATGGATTTTCCATAGACCTACATAGTGACTGTACATGATTGGATACTCCTCCACTTGAACAAGGGATTTAACATCCTTGTTCTTCTGTGGGAGTCCCAGTAATGGGACCACCAAGATTGGCCGTGTATGGCAAACCGAACAGTAAGTCATTAATACATGTCTAAAGCAAACTGATCCATAAGATCTCTGATCCTTAGAATTTCAAACAATATTACAGTACATACTGTATTCTAGTCTTAATAAGTCCTATACCTAGCAGTGGATCCACTAAAGTTATCAAGAGGTGCAGGACTCTTGATAAGTTCGGCGGATCAACCACCGCTTCTAAATGTAGTTTCCTAGCTGTCTTAGGGCTCATGCACAGGACCGTATGTATTTTGCGCTGTGCAAAAAACGGATCCGCAAAAATACGTCTGTGTGCATTCAGTATTTTGCGGAACGGAACAGTTGGCCCCTAATAGAACAGTCCTATCCTTGTCCTTAATACAGACAATAATAGGAAATGTTGTATTTTTTTATGGAAAGGAAATATGGAAATGGAATGCACACCGAGTAACTTCCGTTTTTTTTTGCAGACCCATTGAAATGAATGGTTCCGCAAACAGTACTCAAAAGAAAACGAAACAGACACAGAAAGAAAATATGTGTGTGTGCATGATCCCTTACATTTAGACCCTTTTCTACGCTTAAAACAGGCGTAGAAAATGGTGAACGAGACTGGCCTGCCGGCCATCCCCTTCCCTGCCCTCTTTTTTTGACCTGGTGTGAGTGGGGAGAAGTCGCAAATTGTGGGCAAAGGACCTTTGCGCCACAATCTGCACGAGAAATTTAGGAGTGTTTCTGTTTAATAAATGACCCACCATATTTTTCAATGTGTTTACAACAGCCAACAACCATTGACAAATTTCTCTTGCAGAGCACTAAGTCTTTTGCGTCTTCTCATATACTATAAAACTGTCTGTCTCCAGCCACCACTAGGGGGAGCTTATTGTATAGGAATTTATAAAAAATTTATAAAAACGAAACAGACACAGAAAGAAAATATGTGTGTGTGCATGAGCCCTTACATTTAGACCCTTTTCTACGCTTAAAACAGGCGTAGAAAATGGTGAACGAGACGGGCCTGCCGGCCATCCCCTTTTCTGCCCTCTTTTTTTGACCTGGTGTGAGTGGGGAGAAGTCGCAAATTGTGGGCAAAGGACCTTTGCGCCACAATCTGCACGAGAAATTTAGGAGTGTTTCTGTTTAATAAATGACCCACCATATTTTTCAATGTGTTTACAACAGCCAACAACCATTGACAAATTTCTCTTGCAGAGCACTAAGTCCTTTGCGTCTTCTCACATACTATAAAACTGTCTGTCTCCAGCCACCACTAGGGGGAGCTTATTGTATAGGAATTTATACAGCTGTTATTGAATGCAATGCCGGCTGTAAATCTCTTTTGCACTGAGCACCTCCTAGTGGCAACTGATGGAAAATGTTGTGGAGATAAAGAGTTAATTGCCGGGCCCCATCTTCCACCAGGCTTCATAGCAGTCACTCAGTTTGCCTCCTGTTCCACTGACCACCGGCTACCTTGAGTTTTCCATTTTTATATAAATAAATCTTAATCACTGTATATTAAATGGTATAGGTAAAAGTGGTTCACATGTATCTAGAGGAAATGTTTTTGTACTCTGCAAGGTGGTCCTTTCATGAAGAGCCCTTCCCCTCTGATATGAGTGACAACTCTAAAGTGCAGACAAGAGACCACTAAAGCTACCACTCAGAGCAGAGAAGAGGGGCTCAGTACAGAAAGCTCAGAGCATTGCACATGAAGGTTCTGCCTGGCACTTACTGTAGCAGTGCCAGTGGGATTAAAAAAACATCATTTTCTCAGCCATGTAGTCTGCACTCTGCATGCCCATCTTACATATAACTTTTGCACACTACTATATCTCCAGATAAATTTAGCTTAACTGTATAACCCTACATGGTGACAGCCGGTGTAGGATGCTATCATCTGTAAGGACTAAATCTATTATCATCATCGTCATTATCATTGTCAGTACTTGGCACCTCTGATGAACCCCATCCACCTGTTATCCCACGTTTCTCATAGTCCAACGATGTCTGTCCAGTAATGCCGGTCGCCACACAATGTGGATTGAATGATGTGCCAATGATGTGTTGTATGCTTAATTTAGTCTTAATGTAAAAGCCTCTATAAACAACCAGAGTTTCTGTTCACGACAAGAATAGTGATGAGCTATAAAATATTTTTTTTGCATCGGGAGGTGTTCTTTATGCTGTCGCTGCTGATTATGTTGTATGTTCTATCATAATTCCACTTCTCAAATTATGGGCTCCAAATGCTGGCAGGTTTCCAGGATCTAGTCTTATACTGGCAGGTGATTTAAATTTGTTACAGGAGAGATTAGATTTCTGGTCTTTGAAAATCAGGTCAAACATTTAAAAAAAAGGTTAGTTGGTATGTAACTTGAAAGATTTGAAATATTAATTAAACTTGACAAATGCTTGGAGATCTTGAAATCTTTCAATGGGAATTTTACAATCTACACTCCATCAATTCATTAAATTTTAGGTGTCATTTACAATCTCTAAGTATTGTATAAGGATGAAGTAAATGTACAGTGTTGTACAAAGGAGCTCAAACAGTAACAAGCAGGTGGACACAACAATAATAGTAAAAATAGACAGCTTATTCACCCCAATTTGAGAATGAAGGAGTAATAGAATTGCTTATCTGTGAAACAAGGTGGACACCACAATAAAAATAGAATTAGACAGCTTATTCACCCCAATTTGACAATCAAGACCTAATGGATTGCTTATCTATTAAACAAGGTGGTCACTGTTAAATTAGATAGCTCTGTGCCCTACAAAGGTATTGATGCAAACTGAGCTGTCTCCAATGGATCATTTCAGCTTCAGATTACAGTCCCTGCACTGTTCCTACAGTCTTTCTATGCGCTCCCTATGCTCACCCTACTGTGTGTAAAAACTCTTCCTATGATCTCCCTACACTGTCCCTGCTCTGTATCCAATATTCCAAAATTAAAGGCTTTTTCAACACAGTCCCTAGCACTTTTCACATCTCTCCCTATGCTCAGATCACATTGAAATATCGGACATCGGGCAGGATTAGGCTTTTTATATGGCTGTGACATCACTGGGGATGGCCATCTGCTGGATGGCTGGCTGCATAGCATTAGGGATCATATCATGCTCCCGACTTCTTACTTTCACTTTGTAACAACTGCCATTTTTGGGGAAAAAATGATTCGTTACCACCAAGCGTGAGGAAATTTGGAATCGTTGCTTTGCAATGTCAATTTGGATGCTTTGATTCACTCAACACTAATTATAACACTAAAACACAGCAGCAAAAGTCAAATGCTGAAAAATGCAGGTGCAATACCTCCAGGCCGTGGGTTGGCCGTCCACTATGAATATAGTAGAAGAAAGAGTCAGCAGTCCAAAAAAGGTAAAAGGCTAGTGGACCCGCTTTATTCACCTCAAATGCAACATTTCAGCCCAGCACAATGAGACCTTTCTCAATCAGTGAGACGTGTACAAATGTATTTCTATCATATATTAGATACATATGTTTTGAAGAAAATAAGTGTAAGGGTCTTTGTTTTAGAGAAACAGCCCAACTCTTTCCCCAGGGCCTCATGCACACAACCTTGTCTGTTTTATGGTCTGTCAACCATAGATCTATAAAACACAGATACCTTTTATGTGCAATCCGCATTTGTCTCACTCCCATCACTAGAAATGACTAATTTGTATTTGCATAATGGATGTATAAAAATAGACAGCACACAGATGACATCCGTGTGCTGTCCATTTTTTTTTTTTTGTGGACCCATTGTCGAAATGATTGGGTCTCGTCATCATTTAGACGATGGGCTCACAAAAATAAATAAAAATGGACAGAGCACAGATGTCATCTGTGTGCTGTTTGTGTACATCCATTCTGCAAATTATAAAAACATGTTCTATTCGTGTCCATATTGTCAACAAGATCAGTAATTTCTGGTGATGGGAGTAAAAAAAATCCACAAAATACAGTCATGTGTATAAGCCCTTAATCTGTATCTGGTACTGCATCTCATCCTTAGATCTGCAGTACTAGACTTACCTAATAAGGAGAAGAGCTATTTTTAGGGAAAAAAAGTTACTTTTTTCTAATTTCAGATACCCAGAAAAGCATTCAGTTTGGACCCCAGTTATATTTATTTTGAGGTCTAACATTGTATTTAACCCTTCTCTGACATGGCGATTTTCCATTTTTTTGTTTTAGTTTTTTTCCTGCTTTCCTGGAGCCATTATCTTTTTATTAATTTGTTCATGAGGGCTTGTTTTTTGCGGGAAAAGTTGTACTTTTTAATGGTCTCATTTAATATTGAATACAATGTAGCTTGAAAAGAACAGCTACATATTCTGACCCTCATAACTTTTTTTAGTTACATCTATGAAGCTGTGTGAGGACTGATTTTTGCAGGACAATCTGTAGTTTTTATTTTAAAGCGTATATCCCTTTTTGATCACTCTTAATTCAAAAACGGCAAATGGACAATTTTATTTTATTTTTTACCATAATGCCTTTCACTGTATGGCATAAATATTTTTATTATATTAATATTTATTTGTTTAATAGTACGGGCATTTTCAAATGCAGCAATACCCAAAGCTTTTTATTGTTTATTTTGAAATTTGGGGAAGGGGGTTGATTTGAATTTTTATATCTTTCTTTAATTTGTTTTAACTTTTTTTTTTTACTTTCTTGCTAGACGGGACTCAGCATGTAATCATTAGATTGACATTTATAATCAGTAATGGAGTTTTACTGTTACTGAACACAAAAATATTCCAATACAGTACTGCCACCTACAAGCCTGCATTGGAATACATGATTAGTAGGTCTAGAAGCCTTGTACAGGTTCTGGCATATTACTTCTATGGGAATCCTTTCCTGATCTCAGCGAGTGGAAGCCACTCCTGGCTGTGAACCACAAGCGTCTGGGTTTTTTTATCTTTCAGATGCAGTGTTGAGATTTAAAAAAAAAATCATTTGAGGAGTTTAATGTTTGTGATTGAAGATAACTAAGCAGCAGGCACCCAATGGCTAAGGTGCTCTCTTGCTCCTGACCAGGCACCGTCTTCCGCCGACATCCGACGTACATGTACAGCAGATGTTGGGAAAGAGTACAAGAAAATCTGTCAATAAATTTCACAATGCAAACAACATAAATTATTAAATAGATATGTTATATTTGATGAGCCTGGTGTGCTTACTTTGAAGATCCATATCAGAATGGCCATATATTTCTTTTTGAAAGTTTCCCACCTGATATTAAAGGGGCTTTCCATGAATTAAATATTGACCTGTTCCCAGTATATTTCATCAGAATATGAATGTGGGAGTGTAATTCTTGGCATGGATTGGCTGCTTCAAGGATGACCCTGGCTGAACGGTATGTCAAGCCTGAAAGCAGGAAGTAGAGAGCAGTGGGGACTAGAGCAGCAGTAGTAGGATATTGGTGAGGTGAGTAATGATTTTTATTTTGTTTATTTTTAACCCATTCTGATCCTTGTTCAACTAATATTTTACCCCTGAAAACCCCCTTTAATTTTGCGTCCCACTGTACTTTGCTGTTGTCAGATGTTTGTAAGGTCAGAACTGCAGTATTAATTCCCATTCATGAAGTCTTTGGCTTCATAATTTGACCTTGCAATTCTCTGTCACTGAGAGCTGTGTTGGTTGCTGCTTTTTATGGAACGAATAATGGGGCATCTTAATTATGATTATTGTTATTATTAGTTGTTTAATTTTTTTATATATATATATTTTTATAATTTATATATTATTTAATTCAAGTGTATGTCTTATAATTTTCCCATCAAATTAATAGTGTATAAAGAGACTGACTTATTGATAGTATATAAATGTGTATAAGCATGTATGTAAATGATTTAGCCTAAACTCAAATTCTCAGAATTAAAGATGGCAAAAAGTCCAGTTAAGATAGGGAAGGCTGTCACCCAGGGTTGGATTGGGATATTAAAGTGGCCTGGGGAAAAAATCTAAAACTGGCCCCATGTTTCAGTTCATACGGGGTCCATATTGGAAGAGGGTGGGCCCAACACAAGTAGACAAGCTTAGCGATGTCATAGTGCAGTGCAAAATACTGCCCAGTAGAATCAAATATAATAGTACAGCACAATATACTGCCCAAAGAACCAAATTTCACAGTTTGTGGGCAAGCAGATTGGAACACTTGACAAAAGTGATGCAGTTTGATCTCTCTATACTGTCTTGACCAGCCTCCAGTGTCATTTCAGAAAGGGGTTTCAGTGCAGCAGGTGGCGCTGCCACACCTAAAGTTGTCTTCCCCCAGTGTACAAAGCATCTCACTTTTGTAAAAATGGATGAGGCATGTATCTGTGAGGATTTTCACACACCTCCAGCTGATGAATAGATCTGCCATTGCTGATGGTGCCCCATCATATCACTACTGCTGTCTGCCTGCCTACAATCACGTTCTGTACTGTGGGGACGCTGCTGCTGCTGCCACCACCACTGCATGTTTCTACTGTCTAATGCTATTTCCCCTACTGACACTACCATTACATCTATAAAGGTGCCATTACTACTACTTGTACTCAACCAACACAGCTGCAAACACATCTACTTACTTCCATGTCTGTTCCATGCTGTGCTACTTCTGCTAGCGCTACTATTGCTGCCACTATTACCGCTACATACTTTACCCTTTCCTCATCCACAGTGAAATGCTGCTGCTGCTGCTAAAATGAGAATTTTTCCAGGTTTGTTCAACTTTTGACAATTAATACTCGTGTATGTATAAATACGGGCAGGCATTTTGCACCCCATTTATGGATGCTTATGCAGAACAAGCCACTGTTTTTTTTATTTTTATGTGCATGTATAAACATACCTGTTTAGGCATAATTTTTGAATATTTGATCCCAATAAGCCATTGTTTACTCTGATAACACCATGTATGTTTAAACACGATCTACACCCAAGAAGGGAAAATTTTTGGACGGTTTATAATACAAAAAGCATAACAGAAGCAATGCCACAGTAATTTTTAAACATGCTGTCTGTTAATACCGTCAGCTATTTGTTTCCCCATACCTATATATGTTAGTGTCACTCTGTCATGAGCTTAAAAGTGAGTAAGGGTAAGAAACAGAAAAAGATTTGTAAAAAAAAAAAAAAAGATGATGAAAAGAAATAAAAAATCAGACCTTTTGAAATATATTCGATCAGTGTAGAATTGTTTCGAACATGAATGAAATGAATTTCAAGAATTTCACTCAGTTTAGAATCAATTCACTCATCTCTACCTACAACACAGTCTGTGTCATGGTAGGGATCAGTGAGGCCCTGAACATCACTGTCCGTACCTGATTGCACTAATTGATGAGCCACAACTGGACGGCGGTCCATTCCTAACTAAGTGGAGGGGCCTGCAGGGAGAAATACAAGGAGAAAATAATAAACGTAGTGACAGATACACTGACCTGATACTAACTATGTGGGTCTAACAAGCAGAATCCAACCAAAACAACAATTACAAAATTGTGCAAGCCGAGGTCGATATCAGAAGAGTCAAATCTAAAGCCAAGTCTGAAACTGGAAATCAGAAATTTACCAAACCAGAAGTTCAAACCAGGATGTCTCGTCAGATCCAAGTCATCAGGCAAAAGGGTAAGTGTCAAAAAACACTGTGGGATCTGAATTCCAGAGGTCAAAATGTAGTAAAGCAGGTTAAATGCAAAAGACAACTTAATCACAGACAACTGTGGGCAAATAGGGCGCCCCATAGATCATGTACATCACGTCCGCCCACGTAACGTGTGCCGTCATGACATTGGATCCCTACATCCCACCTGATTAACTAAGCAACCAGATGCCACTGGGAGACCAGTTACTTCGCAACGGAATGTTGACAGTGCTACCGGCTACATTAAATATTGAGGAGAAATGCCAGTGTTGTTGCCTGCTTGTAGGATACACCTGCCAGCTGGTAACAAGTAATTACTCCTCCAAACCAAATATGAAAAGTATCCTTAGAAATACTGATTCCAAGAGGTCCTGTAACGTTCTGTCAGCAAGAGGCAGTGTACAATTCTGGCATGCTATAACTGCAGAGGCAGAACTGCAGGCAGGAATGCCTTCAGATTTTCCACTCACAACTATACTTAAAAGGGTTTTCTGAGTGTTTTATACTGATGAACAGGATCCCCAGCTGTTTGAGAAGGCATTGGCGTTCCTGTGAGCATCACAGTTTTCTCTCAGCTTACCAAGCACAGTGTTGTACATTTGATAGCACCTGGGCTTCGTATCTTGATCAGCCCCGTTCACTTGAATGGTCTGAGCTGCTCCAAGGTCACGTGACTGATGAATGTGTCGTCATTGGTGTACGATAAGCTGAATGAAGGCCACGAAGCTCACAGGAGCGCCGGTGCCTTCTCAAACAGTTCATCAGCGTGGGTCCCAGGTGTTGGACCCGCACCGATCAGATACTAATGATGTATCTAGAGGATAGGTCATCAGTATAAAAATCTTGGTAAACCCTTTTAACTACCAAATCTGTCCTTGCATGACAGTCTCAGATCCTTCAGGATAGGTACTTTCAGGGTATAACCTTCACTGCTTCAAGGTTTAAGAGCATCATTTGTATGTACAATATATAGTGAATACCATGTCTTAAAACCAGCTTTTTGAGGAGTTGTCATGTAGTAGCGGCCTCCTCAGGCTCCAAGTCAAATTCATTGTGGACCATAACATTGCCATCCAGTGCCATCCAAAGTAACTAATTAATAATGTGCTGTTCACAGACAGAAGGAAATAGAGTCTGACAAAATACGAACAATTAGACACCTATACATTGGTGGAAAAGTCAATACAGCCCTTAAAAGGCAATTGAGCTATTGATGTTTATGGAAAATAAATCTATATCTATATTGACTTTACAATAAAAATTAATAGAGCCTAGGAAGTTGATGCCGCACATGTTTTAGGCTCAGTTGCCTGATATTTGCTCTGTATTAGCTCTTTAAAGCAATCCAGAAAACCTTTGGGTTCTAAATGATGCTGAAAAATGCTGTTCTAAAAACCTATTGGTGATTTTTTTGATTCATATCATGAAGCCCAATTTGATGGAAGTCATAAGTTGTTACTATAAAGTAGGGCTGGGTGATGAATCGAACTAATTCGATTAATTCGCCAATTGCAAGCCTCACAATTTTATTTTTTAGGAAAATCGTGAATTCGATTTGCCTAAAATGGCGCCCGACATATAAAATAAAAAAAAATCTCTCACCTGTCCTGCGCCGCGGCTGCGCTCCGGTGTCCGGTGCTCCTCTTCTTTTCCGGGGCTGCGCTGCACTGTCCTGACCGCGTACAGTGTCAGGACGTAGTGCGCGCACTCTGACCTGACGCTGCACGCAGTCAGGTGACAGTGCAGCACCGGGAAAAGAACAGGGGCGCCGGACGTGGAGCGGAGCCGCGGCGCAGGACAGGTAAGTGATTTTTTTTTTTTAATTATTATGATGGTGGCTGATCGGAGGTCTGAAGAGGGCACTTTCGGCTGCTCTGAGGTCTGAAGGGGGAACTTTCGGCTGCTCTGAGGTCTGGAGGGGGCACTTTGGGCTGCTCTGAGGTCTGGAGGGGGCACTTTGGGCTGTTCTGAGGTCTGGAGGGGGCACTTTGGGCTGCTCTGAGGTCTGAAGGGGGCACTTTGGGCTGTTCTGAGGTCTAAAGGGGGCACTTTTGGCTGCTCTGAGGTCTGAAGGGGGCACTTTCGGCTGCTCTGAGGTCTGGAGGGGGCACTTTGGGCTGCTCTGAGGTCTGGAGGGGCACTTTGGGCTGCTCTGAGGTCTGGAGGGGGCACTTTGGGCTGCTCTGAGGTCTGGAGGGGGCACTTTGGGCTGCTCTGAGGTCTGAAGGGGGCACTTTGGGCTTCTCTGAGGTCTGGAGGGGGCACTTTGGGCTGCTCTGAGGTCTGAAGGGGGCACTTTGGGCTGATCTGAGGTCTGAAGGGGCACAGTGGGCTAATCTGAGGTCTGATGGGGGCACAGTGGGCTAATCTGAGGTCTGATGGGGCATAATGGGCTGATATGGGGTCTGATGGGGCACAATGGGCTGATGTGGGGTCTGATGGGGCACAATGGGCTGATCTGAGGTCTGATGGGGGCACACTGGGCTGATGTGGGGTCTGATGGGGCACAATGGGCTGATGTGGGGTCTGATGGGGCACAATGGGCTGATGTGGGGTCTGATGGGGCATAATGGGCTGATGTGGGGTCTGATGGGGCATAATGGGCTGATCTGAGGTCTGATGGGGGCACAGTGGGCTGATCTGAGGTCAGATGGGGGCACAGTGGGCTGATCTGAGGTCTGATGAGGGCACAGTGGGCTGATCTGAGGTCTGATGGGGGCACAGTGGGCTGATCTGAGGTCTGATGGGGGCACAGTGGGCTGATCTGAGGTCTGATGGGGGCACAATGGGCTGATCTGAGGTCTGATGAGGGCACAGTGGGCTGATCTGAGGTCTGATGGGGGCACAGTGGGCTGATATGAGGTCTGATGGGGGTATAGTGGGCTGATGTCTGGTGGGGCCACAGTAGGCTTTTTTTATTTATTTTTTTATATTTTCACTAACATAAGAAAATCGAGATTTAAATCGTGAATCGTCCAAAATTTTAAAAAAATCAAGATTTTTTTTTTTGCCCATATCGCCCAGCTCTACTATAAAGTAAAGGTTTCAGAATGCCCATTATTTTTACTTGCTACTTTAGTGATGATGATTGCTGTCAATAGTTATGTAATATATAATTAAAAAAAAAATAGTTCATTTTTCTGGTTTGTACTTTAGGGAGAAATGTTCTTCCGACTGCACTCAAGTCAGTAAAAATTGTAAAATATTGGGAATGTGGATCAGTATACATTAGGGGAACCATTACTTCACTAGCAAACACTGATCTTAAAACTGTGATTAAATAAATCAATGAAGAGATGCAATGATGACTTCACCATTAACGTCAGTTGTATTCCTCCCTTTCTGCTGATGCTCTCTCACTATAACTGTCAGAACTTTGGCAGAAGATACTGGTGGCAGTTGAGAGATGAAACTGAGAATGTGCATTCACCTCAACAAGGTGGACAGAGAAATCAAAAGAACAAGCAGGTGGCATGATAGGGTTCTGTTCACTGCTGAAAGTTGATGATGTTGGAGGTGTCAAGGAGAGCACTGTGCATCAGCTATTATTGCCACCAGACCTTTGGTGGTGGTGGTGTTACACTGTGGGCAGGTGTGTCTAGTCAATACAGAACTGCCCTACACTTTTCGAATTTTACAGTGACAAGCCCATACTACTTGAATAACATCATTAATCCAGTCATTGAGCCTCTGTATGAAAAACACAGGCCTAATTTCATCTTCATAGAGGACAATGTGCCAGTTCATCGAGGTCACTTCATTAGAGGTGCTGTACACTGGGGTATCTCAAATCGAGTGGCCTGCCCTTTCTCCCCAGACCTAAATCCCATTGAAAACCTATAGCTGAGTCGCCATGTAGACGCTCGTAACTCTGTACCCCAGAACCTCAATGACCTGAGGACCGCCCTTCAAGAAGAATGGGATGCCGTTCCTCAGCAAACAGCAAGTCGACTTGTGAACAGGATGAGACGTCGTTGTCAAGCTGTAATTGATGCTCAAGACCACATGACAGATTATTGAAACATTGACATTTTTGTGGGGTTATACCCACCACTGGTGTTGGCTTTTGTTTCAATAAATTGCTTGAGATGAGGAAATCACCATGGTTGCTTCTACCTAAATCCCCTAGTTTCATGATATAATATCACTGTGGTGTGATTTTTTTATGTTTTCCATAAATTTAACCCAAAATCCAAATATCCCTACCTTTTTGTGACTAGTGTGTATGTAATTACATAGAGTTCTAAAAGTATAGACATCCACTTGCTGGTTTGAAAAAATGTATATTTTTTTTAGAGTAACCTCTTTAAGAAATTACACAGCACATATATTTAAATCTGCTTAGATAAAAAAATGGTATTTAATGGTGGACATTCACTTTATGGGATTGTCTGTGATATATTTAGGTGTTTTGTGAAATAAATATAAAACCTCTTGAAATATTGTTAACTTTATATGCCTAAAAGTTCTGTATAATACTGCCATCCAATAAAGACCTTGTAAATAATCTTTTGATAGATCTTACAAGGGAAATAATTTATATGTACAGAGAAGACCATAAAATGAAAACCCTCTCATCTGTAAAGCTGTTACCATACAGCAGATCTGTACACAGTGAAGAGACGCTTTAAGGATTCTTTCATTTAATATGCAATGGCTGCTGCCCCCAAAATGTTTAGCTTGGAATAGCATCACATAAAAGATGCTGCTGTGATGATTTAGACAAGCTTTGAAGGATATGTTGTAGAAAGGAACAGATTGTCATGGTGTGTAAAGGAGATTTTCTGTGTTCCACTTCAATACTCTATACTGTGCCTTATGCCTTCTTTCTCAAATCTAAGAATATTGACACTGCTGATCTGACAAATCACCTCCTTTCAAATATTTAACTACAGTCTGCTTTATGCCCTTTAAAAATCTGTGTAGAATAATATCAGGCGTAGTGCATGTTTCTTGTTCTTCTCACCAGTTACCAACTCTGTACAAGTAAAGCATGTTACTGATAATAACTGCGCTAAATATTATAGTAGACCCGGCTATTAAAAGAGAAGATGCACAGCTTTAATTTTCTTCCAGAAATATTGCAACACTTATTACAATTTCAAAATTGTTCCGTGTTAGGAAGCAGTTTTACATTTATACATGTTAATAACATTCTATGAAGCTTACAAAAAAAGCCTTGAAATATCAAGAACATATTAAATGCTGTGTTTCACAGTGGAAGTAAAATTGTTTAGTTAGGTTTTCTGTGTTGAGTTACGGCTACAGTATCCATCCAACATGTAACTTGTTGAAAAGAAGTTCAGAAACATTACTGCATTGCCGTCATTTGCACCAAATCCATCAAATGTTGTAAAATATTTTAAATCTAAGGGGATAATTTATTATGAAGGTGATATTTAACATCATTTTTTTGAGTGTCTAAAGTTTTTTAGCCATTTTTGCAACAGATTTACCAGTTGTCGCACGCTATTTTTTTAGTTTGTCACACAACAATTTGTCTAAAGTCTAATGTTGTTTATTATAAAGGTCCCATCACTTTCTATGACATTATGGGACTCTAATGGCCGATTTATAAATTGGCTGAAATGTAAGGGGTTGTTCACATATCAGTTATTTGATCAGTTATTTCCATCAGTTATTGTGAGCCAAAACCAGGAGTGGACACTACACAGAGATCAGGTATAATGAAAAGATGTGCACCTGTTCAGTGTTTTTGACCCGCACCTGGTTTTGGCTGACAATAACTAATGGAAATAACTGATATGTGAACAACCCCTAACTGATATGTGAACAACCCGTAACTGCCCACAAAACATGCGTGTCTATATAAATAAAATGGTATCGGAACAAACCATACAAAATAATGTAGCAGATGCTTGAATATATTTGAGCAAAATCTATTCCATCAAAAAAAAGACAAAGCATTCAGGTTTTTTTATATACTTTTTAAAACCAAAGCCAGAAGTGGGTTCGAAAAGAGAAGACACAGACCCAGATTTACTAATCTTGTAGATGGCGTGAATTTAGGCTGTCTAGACATGCACCAAATTTGTCACAGGAGCTCAGGCTAGATGATAAATGTAGTGCAGAGATAGGGTTTTTTCTCTGACTCTTATACCTCAGAATTGCTACAACATTTTTGCTCAAAATTAGACATCTTAAGGTGGGTTCACATCACATTTTTCCCATCCTTTTAATTTATACAAAAAACGTAAAACGTTAAACAGATGCTTCTGACTGATGCCATTCAGGGGCATCTGTTCTCCATAGAATTCTATTGTAAAAAAAAAAAAATATATTGCAAAAAAAAATAAGTATGTTTTTTTTTTTTTTTTTTTTACCAGACTGTATATACAAGAATGTAGTGTGTTGTGTTTTTGTATCCTTTTTTTGTAACATATACATCAAATGGATGAATAAAACATGATGTGAACCCACCCTTAGGCCCAAGCCTTTCTGGCAAAGATCAATGCACTTTCTACCAAGTCCTGCCCCCATGTTGGGATTGACGGAAAAAAGTGTGGAAACTCTAGATGCACCAATTTGTGCCACTTTTTTTAGACATTTTTGGGGCAGATATATTAGTAAATCTGAGTCACAGTCTATTCCTCATGTATGTCCTCTGTGAATGACTTGATACTGGTTTTGGTTTCAAAAACTGAGTGAGAAAACCTGAACATGGAAACCAGGCCTTTTATTCCACAAGACAGCTCAGATATTTGTACTGTAACTGAAAGAAGATGGAAACGTGTTCATATGACCATCTTCTAAAACAATGAAAGTCCCATCTAATGAAAACATGCAAGTATCTTGAAAACTGTGAAGAATTGTTGAAAAAAATTTTTTAGAAATATGCTTGACTTTTCATCATCATCATTGTCTATATGAGACTAGAGCTTGATTCGCTGAAACTGGAACACCCCTTTAACCATGTTCAAGAAAGCATTGCAGTTTTTCTAGCATTTTGTTGTTTTTGCTAAATATTCTTTTTAGCATTCAGTTATATAGATAGTAATATCAATGCAGTATCATTACAATTAATTCCTCAATATAGTAACTGTTTCCACATTTCTGGCTTTGCATAAAATATGGAAATTATGGAAATGTTCTTGTTTGCAGTGTTTTGATGTTATGAATGCCTTATGAAGGACCACATAAAAAAGAAAGGTGCAGATTTAAATGTTAATGATGTTATTAGTGGAACAGAACAATTTTTATCTCACTCACCATACGTTGGGCTGCATTGTGCAACAGATTTCCCTTTTGTATTAATCTTTAGAAAAGAAAACATATTGTTATTTTTTGTTTCTGTTTCTTAGGCTCACTGTCCAGGCTGAATGCCCCATGCATTTGGAAGACTTTCCTATGGATGCACATGCCTGCCCATTAAAATTTGGCAGCTGTAAGTATTTGCCAGTCTTTGTTTGAAGGTCACTTGTTAATTAGAATGTTCTGACTTGTTTTGTGTCCTTATGACATTTATTGTTGTTACACATAATTACAACGCTCCAGTTATTAATAGCAATGAATTCATTACTTCCAATTACTATTTCATCTGCTCCTTTAAATATAGGTCTTGTATGTGTGTTGTATGGACTTGAACTGACCTCATAAATGTACACGTACAGTACAGACCAAAAGTTTGGACACACCTTCTCATTCAAAGAGTTTTCTGTATTTTCATGACTATGAAAATTGTAGATTCACACTGAAGGCATCGAAACTATGAATTAACACATGTGGAATTATATACTTAACAAAAAAGTGTGAAACAACTGAAAATATGTCTTATATTCTAGGTTCTTCAAAGTAGCCACCTTTTGCTTTGATTACTGCTTTGCACACTCTTGGCATTCTCTTGATGAGCTTCAAGAGGTAGTCACCTGAAATGGTATTCCAACAGTCTTGAAGGAGTTCCCAGAGATGCTTAGCACTTGTTGGCCCTTTTGCCTTCACTCTGCGGTCCAGCTCACCCCAAACCATCTCGATTGGGTTCAGGTCTGGTGACTGTGGAGGCCAGGTCATCTGGCGTAGCACCCCATCACTCTCCTTCTTGCTAAAATAGCCCTTACACAGCATGGCGGTGTGTTTGGGGTCATTGTCTTGTTGATAACTAAATGATGGTTCAACTAAACGCAAACCGGATGGAATAGCATGCCGCTGCAAGATGCTGTGGTAGCCATGCTCTTTCAGTATGCCTTCAATTTTGAATAAATCCCCAACAGTGTCACCAGCAAAGCACCCCCACACCATCACACCTCCTCCTCCATGCTTCACAGTGGGAATCAGGCATGTAGAGTCCATCCGTTCACCTTTTCTGCGTCGCACAAAGACACGGTGGTTGGAACCAAAGATCTCGTTTTTCTTTACTTAGTTGCTTTTTCTTGCCATAATACAAATTCTAACAGTCTATTCAGTAGGACTATCAGCTGTGTATCCACCTGACTTCTGCCCAACACAACTCATGGTCCCAACGCCATTTATAAGGCAAGAAATCCCACTTATTAAACCTGACAGGGCACACCTGTGAAGTGAAAACCATTTCAGGTGACTACCTCTTGAAGCTCATGAAGAGAATGCCAAGAGTGTGCAAAGCAGTAATTAAAGCAAAAGGTGGCTACTTTGAAGAACCTAGAATATAAGACATATTTTCAGTTTTTTCACACTTTTTTGTTAAGTATATAATTCCACGTGTGTTAATTCATAGTTTTGATGCCTTCAGTGTGAATCTACAATTTTCATAGTCATGAAAATACAGAAAACTCTTTGAATGAGAAGGTGTGTCCAAACTTTTGGTCTGTACTGTATATCCAAGGTTTGTAGGCTTACAGTGTCACTATCATTTTATTACAGAAATTACTGTCTCAGTTTTAACTAATGTGATACCATTTTGTTTTAGGTTTTTCTGCCCTGTTTCTTTGAAGTCTAACTTATTTCTTGTTTGAGGCATTCCAGTTTGTATCTATTTAGAGAATAGGAAGCCATACAGTTTTTTAAGATACATCTATATCAGATTTTGCATGCAGACCTTTATTATACCCATTTAGTAGCCTGTCCCTAAAAAAATGTATGGACCATTTTAGTCCTGTGTAATGCTAAATAGGACTAAACATGGCAACAGTCATGTGATCCATACATATGTCATGTGATTTCTGGCTTTCCTTTAATTGCCCAGGTATATATCAGCTGAATATTAGTTTACCGTACATACACAGTATATGCGGTATTATTTATTTTTATGCACTTATATAGCGCTACTTTATTCCTACAGACATTAGCATCTACTATTACTACATGCAGTATCTACATCAGCCTGTTGGTGTCTGTGTTTACCTTGTATCTCCTCTGTAAATACTGTGTTGTTTTTTTTTACAGTTAACTTTATTAACAACATGACAACATTCCGTAGCACTAACAGCCATTTTAAAAATCACCTAGAAACAGGCAGGTGTACACTCAGTGAGGCAGCTATGTCCTGCCTGCTGAGCCAGAGCATACGGCGCTGCGGGAAGTGACTTCCCGACCAGCGCCGTAGTGCTACGGTGCGCTGATCGGGTGGGTGCAGGAGCTGTGCCCGCTCGATCAGCTTCCTAAGGCATCCGGCTGCTATCTACGGAAGCCTGTGAGATCCAGCCCCCTGGATCTCACAGGCAGAAGGCTGTAAGTGTATTAGATTGAGTAATACACTTACAGCCAATGCATTACAATACAGAAGTATTGTAATGCATTGTAAAGGGGATCAGACCCCCAAAAGTGCAAAAAGTGTAAAAAAAAGAAAGTGAAAAAAAAAGTAAAAGAAATGTGGTTTTATAAAAAAAGTTTCAAGTTCCAAAAAAAGCGTCCTTTTCACAAAATAATATAAATAATATAATATAAAAGTTGTAAAAAATAGACATATTAGGTATCGCCGCGTCCGTATCGACCGGCTCTATAAAAATATCACATGATCCACCCCGCCAGGTGAATGCAGTAAAAAAAAAATGCCATTTTTTGTTTACCTTCCTTTACAAAAAGTGTAATAGCAGGCGATCAAAAAAGCGTATGTACCCCAAAATGGTACCAATCAAACCGTCATCTTGTCCCGCAAAAAATGAGACCCTACCTAAGACAATAGCCAGAAAAATTTAAAAAAAAATGGCTCTCAGAAAATGGCAACACAAAAAATATTTTATTTTGTTCAAAAATGCACCTAGTGTTTAAAAATAAAAATGTTAGACATATTGGGTATCGCCGCGTCCGTAACAACCTGCTCTATAAAAATATTACATGAGATGGCCCCCCAGGTGAATGCTGTAAAAAATGTATTTATTTTTTTTAAAACTATGCCATAACAGCCATTTTTTTCACCTTGCCTCACAAAAAGTGTGATACCACGCGATCAAAAAGGCGTATTTACCCCAAAATGGTGCCAATCAAACCGTCATCTCGTCCCGCAGAAATTTAGACTCTACCTGAGACAATCACCAAAAATTTTTTAAAAAAATATAGCTCTCAGAAGATAGCAACACAAAAAAAAGATTTTATTCTGTTCAAAAATGCATCTAATGTGTAAAACTTTTCAAAATTAAAAATATTATATATATTGGGTATCGCCACAGCCGTAACAACCTGCTCTATTAAAATATTACATGAGATGGCCCCCCAAGGTGAATGCTGTAAAAGAATTTTTTAAAAACTATGCCAAAACAGCCATTTTTGTCCCTCTTGCCTCACAAAAAGTGTAATAGCAGGCGATCAAAAAGGCGTATTTAACCCAAAGTATACCAATCCAACCATCATCTCGTCCCGCAAAAAATGAGACCCTACCCGACTCAATCGCCAGAAAAATAAAAAAATATGGCTCTCAGAAAATGGCAACACAAAAAAAGATTTTATTCTATTCAAAAATAAATCTAATGTGCAAAATTTAACAAAAAGTGAAAAATTGAGTGATTTGCGGTACAATAGCCGCCGTCTAAAGACTACGTTTTTTTTTCTCAGTTATATATACTACAGTGCAGTGAAAAATTCTGTCGTGTGCTGCACACTAGCCGGAGTGTAGAAAATATACGTTTTTCGTCTCGGTTATACATTATACAGTGCAGTGCAAAATTCTGTCGTGTGCTGCACACTAGCCTAGAAAATATACATTTTTTTCTCTCATTCATATATCCTACAGTGCAGTGAAAAATTGTGTGATGTGTGTTATACTAGCGGCAGTCTAGAGAATACGTTTTTTCTCTCAGATACATTTAATACAGTCCAGTGAAAAATTCTGTGGTGTGTGGTACACTATCCGCAGTCTAGAGAATACGTTTGTGGCCTCAGATATTAATTCGACAGTTTAGTGATTACACAAAATGTTGAATCCAAGGGCTAAGGGTCGAGAACGTGGGCGTCCAAGTGATGTAGGGGGGCAGAGGCCGTGGTCCTGGGCAGGGTGACACAGTACCTACTGATGAGAGAGCAGTGGAACGCCGCAGAGTTTCGCTCCCTAGCTTCATCTCGCAACTTACAAGGTCACGTGGTACACCACTACTGAAACCACAACAGTGCGAACAGGTGATGACGTGGATAGCGGATAATGTGTCCAAGTAATTTATCCACCACCCAGTCTTCCACACAGTCCACCCACTTTAGCCAAGGGAGTAGACCTCTGGCTCCTCCAGCTCAACCTCCTTCCCCCCAGCCTGCCCCTTGTTGGGGTGTGGGAGTCGTTGCCGTTAGAAACAGTCCTCAATCAGGTCTTGGCAAAATAAGCTCAGGTTTATTTTAGAGCAAAAACAAAACAAATTAACAAAAACAAAGTTCAGGAGAATAAGGGGTTAAGTTGCAGCTACCTTAGGATCAAGTAGCACCCCAGCTCTCAGCTCATCCAGTCTGAACTGAAGATGCCTACCACCTAAATAAAAAGGGCAATTATAAACAATTTACCAGTTCCCAGAATCCATCAGTCTTAAAGGAACATGCATTTGGTTTAAAACAGAAATATTGCACATAAATCATACATTAAACTACATAAAACTCAAAGCATTCTAGCTGTCTCCTTTTAAAATAAAAAAGGAGCTTACAATCTATATACATTTTACCAAATTATACCAAACATAACATAAGAACATAAACCCACTAGGTTTGGCTGCAGCTTTGCCTCACCTGACAATAATTAGCAGCACCCTATATAAACCCAGCACACCCTCTCCTCAGGTTTAGTCTCCTGCAGGTAAGTAGCTGGTAATGCTGTGTGTTTGGTGGTGGGGAATACTGAGCTAGTTTGTCTGTGGAAATGATAGTGGGCAGAGACAAAGGTTTGCTGGCCAGCATGTGAAAAAAAGAGAGAAAGATACATACATACAGATAGACAGACTTGCTCACTATTAACCCCTCAACACCCCTCCCATGGAAAATATGGATTCAGATCCGGCATACTCACAGGAAGTCTTTTCAGGGCCCTACTCAAAGACACAAACCACTGCTCAACAGCAACCTGAGCAGTTGCTCTATCCTGATGCCCAAAATTTAGAACTTTCGCAGTCTCAGGGTGATGAGAGTGTGGACTTAGTGCAAGTAGTGTGTCAAGAGGTGTCGGATGATGATGAGACACGGTTGTCAGACATTGACGTTGTTGTCAGGGCAGTAAGTCCGAGGGGGAGCAGAGTGAGGAATCGAAGGAAGAGCAGGTGGACGATGAGGTGACTGACCCGAGCTGGGTTGGTAAGCCTAGTCAAGACAGTGCTTCTGAGGGGGAGGCAAGCGCAGCACCAGAACAGGTTGGAAAAGGCAGTGGGGTGGCCAGAGGGAGAAGCAGGGCCAGAGAAAGTAGATCAGCAACTGTTTCACCGGGTCAAGCCGAGGCCTAGATGTTCGCAAGTCTGGAGGTTTTTTAAAGAATGTGAGGATGACTGACGGACTGTGGTGTGCAACCTGTGCCACACCAGGATCAGCAGGGGAGCCACCACTACCAGCCTAACCACTACCAGCATGCGCAGGCATATGAGTGCTAAACACACGACTCAATGGAACCAAGACCGTTCACCTCCTGCGTATCACAACACTGCTCCTACCCCTTTGTCACATGCTGGCTCAGCGAGTCAACCCCCCGCCCAGGACCCCGGCACGAGCGCCTCCCGCCGTACAACCACCCCTTCACCTCCACGATCCTCCACACCCTACACCAATGTGTCCCAGCGCAGCCTTCAACTGTCTTTGCATCAGACATTGGAGCGCAAACGCAAATACAATACCACCCAACCACCCACATGCACAAGCCCTAAACGTCCACATTTTAAAACTGCTGAGCCTGGAGATGCTGCGATATAGACTGGTAGAGACTGAGGCTTTCCGCAACCTGATGGTGGTGGCTGTCCCTCGGTACTTGGTCCCCCACTATTTTTCACGATGTGCTGTCCCAGCCCTACACCAGCACGTGTCAGAGAACATCATCCGTGCCCTGACCAACGCGGTTGCTGAGAAGGTCCACCTAACCACGGACAGGTGGACAAGTGCTGGCGGGCAGGGACACTATATGTCCCTGACGGCACATTGGGTTAACTTGGTGGAGGCTGGGATCGAGTCTGACTCTGGGGCCGCTCATGTAATGCCCACACCAAGGATTGCGGGGCCTACCTCGGTCATGGTTTCTCAGACTTGTTATGCCTCTTCCTCCAACCCCTCCTCCTCCTACTCTCAAATACAATCTGTGAGCACGGCGCCTTCAGTCGGTAGCTCTAGGCGCAGCAGCAATGCCGTGGGTAAGCGCCAACAGGCGGTGCTGAAACTGCTGAGCTTAGGTGACAAGAGGCACACCGCCCAAGAGCTGTTACAGGGCATCACGGCGCAGACCGATCTTTGGCTGGTGCCGCTGAAACTCAAACCAGGCATGGTTGTGTGTGACAATGGGCGTAACCTGGTGGCGGCTCTGCAACTCGGCAGGCTCACACATGTGCCATTATACACCAATACTATTTTCCAAAGTAACAACAACCCATATAAACACTGCATATAAAACCTGCCTGGCCCATGTGTTCAATCTTGTGGTTCAGTGGTTCCTCAAGACCTACCCCAATTTGTCTGATTAGCTGACCAAGGTGCGACGCATCTGTGCGCATTTCCGCAAGTCAACCACAGATGCTGCCACTCTCAGGGCAGTGCAACGGCGCTTACGACTGAAAGCTCACTGATTGTTGTGCGACGTGCCCACACAATGGAATTCCACATTACACATGTTAGCCAGGGTTTACCAGCAGCAAAGAGCAATTCTAGACTGCCAGATGACAACTTCCACAAGAACTGGTAGTCAAGTTAGTCAGCTTCTTCAAGTGTACAATGAGGAGTGGACGTGGATGTCTGATATCTGTCAGGTGTTAAGCAACTTTGAGGAGTCAACACAGATGGTCAGCGGCGATGTCGCCATTATCAGCGTCACCATCCCGCTGCTTTGTCTGCTGAAAAAGTCACTGCTCAGCATGAAGTCAGAGGCTTTGCTCTTGTCACAGGAGATGGGGGAAGAAGATACGTTGCTTGATAGCCAGACCACCCTCAGGTCTGTTTCTCAGCACGTATTGGAGGAGGAGGAGGATGAGGAGGAAGAGAAAGAAGAGAAGGAGACTGTTGGCGAGACTGAAGAGGGTACCTATGCTCATTCCTTCTTATCTGTTGAGCGTGTATGGGCTGAAGAGGAGGAGTTGGAGAAGGAGGAGGAAATGGAGAGTCAGCCTATTGAGGAGATTATTGCGTGTTGGGACTCTGGCGCACATGGCTAACTTCATGTTAGGCTGCCTTTCCCCTGACCCTCGCGTTAGAAGCATTTTTGACAACACCGATTACTGGATGTTCACTCTACTGGACCCCAGGTACAAGCAGAACTTTTCCACTCTCATTACTGTAGAGGAAAGGAGTATGAGAGTGAATCAATATCAACAGTCCCTAGTGCACAAGCTGAAACTATCCTTCCCATCTGACACCGCTAGCGGCAGAGGACGTAGTTCTGTTGGCCAACTCACGGGGTAGAGGAGGGGAGCAGGCAGCTTGTCAAGCACTGGAAGGGGAACACTCTCCAAGAACTTTGGAAGTTTTATGGCACCCCAGCAAGAGTATGTTCGCTCATCTCTATTACTTACATATGTTAAAAAAGACACAGGTCCATAAAGTTCAACTTTTTTCAGTTTAGTTATATAACACTTATTGTTCGATTAATTAAAAACCATCAATACCATTTGCTGTCAAGTCCTTTTTTAAATGCTGACTTACTATCTGCCATTACTAGCTCTTGGGATAGGGCATTCCATTGTTTGGCTAACTGTAAAAAACCCTTTCCTGTTTTGAGTTCCTTCACATGTAATGAATGCTGTCTGGTCCTTTTTAAAGTCCTTGGAATTAATAAATCCTGTGCAAGTTCTTTGTACTGACCACACATGTATTTGTACAGTACTTGTATTTTCTAAGCTGAACAAGCCCAATTGTGACCATCCATTCCCTTTAATTATCTGGACGCCCACTTCTGAACTCTTTCTAACTCTTTCCTAACTCTTCTTCAGTTTTGGGGTCTATATACTCTTTCATAGTATGGTATATGGACCCCAAAATTAAATCCCATATTCAGGATGCTACATAAACTTCACACGTTTTATTATAGATACAATACTAGTTTGTATTGAACATGTTAAAAAAGTCAATCTAAAGTAGGGAAAAAAAATGTTTTCCGTAATAGAAGTAAGTGATACACATTTTTTATAATTAAGTAGGTACATTTTCAAATACTAAGCAAAAAGACAACATTGCAATATAAAGTAGGTTACTCCACCCAAAAATAGAAAATGAAAACACTATAGAAATGAGATAAGAGTGAGGGGGAAAAAAGGATAAAAAAAATAAATAAATAGGAGGAGGAGGGAGCGGAAGAAACTCCCAGGGAATGGGAGATTAACCACCTGGAGTAACTTTATCTGGAGAATTGTTTCCTGTGTGTCTGCTAATATGGATGAAAGTTTTTTGTTAACATTGTTGCAGGCAACTTGAATTTTAACTTTTGCAAATACCAAATGTGGCTGTTTCTAGGCCTTACTGATGTCTTGTTTAGTTTTGTTAGATGGAAGTATCTAACAAAATCCACCAGATAATCGCTAAAGAGCATTCATAGGAATGTTTGTTAGTGATTATCTGGCAGTGTAAAGGTGCCGCAGATTACCCAATGAACGAGTGAAACTCTCGTTTGTCAGGTAATCGTTTGTGCAGGCACTCGTTTACCAGCAGCAGATCGTGTTGTCTAAAACAATGAGTCTGAGTGGAGAAGAGCGATGGCATTAGCGATCGCTCCTCCCCATACTGGGGATGTAAATTCAGCTGTCTCCTCCAGGACTGTCTTAATTATCTTCTTAATATCTTCAAGTCAAGATAAGGAATGATGCATTTGTGGATGGGTACCAATGTATCAAATAAGTGATGCGAGTGGTGACAAAATACCATGCTATGAGTATCTTATATGTGGTCTCAATGATTAGCTTGTTGTGGGAATTCTATGCTACTGTCACGCGAAGTCGGCGTCGCGCTCCCTCTGCACGACATCGCCGGACCTCTCCGCCCCCCTAGAGACGAGCAATAGGGAATTGAAGTGCTGGTCTTGTCAGCCAGCACTTCATGAGTTAATTCTCTGTTTGGGTTTAGCCATGTGGTGCTGATCACACCACATGGCTACTTTACATATTGTTTGGACAGCTTGCTCCGCCTCAGGTCATGTGATGCTGGCCATCCTGGCTATTTAAAGATGGCAACTGCCTCACTCAGATGCCTGTGATTAGTCTTCTGAGATCAGTGCTGTGTGTTGGACCTTGCTGTTGATTATTGGTATATTGGATTTTGGCTTCGGACTTAGACTACGCTTTTGTGATTCCCCTCGGTATTTGACGTGACCTCCTGTTCTTGACTTGGCTTGCTGACTATTCTGCTATTGTGTTTGTTCTGTCTGTGTTCGTCTTTCCCTGTGTTCCCTTCCCTTCCCTGTGCACGTACTCAGCATAGGGACTGTCTCCAAGTTACGGTTTTGCCGCCTAGGGCATCTACTGTAAGTAGGCAGGGAAAGAGGTGGGGTTCAGACAGGGCACACTATCCCTTGTTTCCCTGTCGTGACAGAATCACAGGCCGTACCTAATGGAGCCGTTGCGAGTACTCACGGACCAGATGAGTAACATGGCTCAGATGATCCAGGATTTGGCCGAGAGACTCCAACATCAGGAGCAGCTGCGGACAGCACCTGCAGTCGTTCCCTCCATGCCAAACCCCAATATTGAACCCCATGTAAAATTGCCCGATCGGTTTTCTGGGGACCGAAGGACTTTCCATTCCTTTAAGGAAAGTTGTAAATTATATTTCCGTTTACGCTCACACTCCTCGGGTTCTGAGCAGCAGCGGGTAGGAATAATTATTTCCTTGCTGCAAGGTGATCCGCAGGAGTGGGCTTTCTCATTGCCACCTGACTCCCCTTGTCTATTGTCTGTGGAGGCTTTTTTCCAGGCCCTAGGTCTTTTATATGAAGAACCTGACTTGGCCGCTGTAGCTGAAACTCAGCTCAGAGAGATTCGGCAGGGTAACCGTGCAGTTGAGGATTACTGTGCTGAGTTCAGAAAATGGTGTGTGTCCTCTAAATGGAATGACCCTGCTTTGAGAAGCCAGTTTAGGGTGGGACTGTCTGACCATCTGAAGGATTTACTAGTTAGTTATCCTACTCCTGACACCTTAGAGGCGACTATGACTTTAGTTATCAAACTTGACCGACTGTTTAGGGAGAGACAAAAGGAACGTTCTGTTGCCCCTCAAGTTGCCGTGTTGTCCGAAGTTCCTCTTCAGAGCCAGTCTCCTATCAAGGTCCAGGAGGAGCCTATGCAGTTGGGAGTTACTATGAGGGATCAGAGACGCCTGAGAGGGGCCTGTTTTTACTGCGGTGAGATGAACCACTGGCTCCAGCAGTGTCCGAGACTTCTGCTCTCAAAAAGGTCTGTTCCTGGAAGTAAGGTACCCCCTGCGGTGGTAAGAAAGAAAATCTTGTTACCTATTTCCATTTCTTATAACCAATTCAAGAGGTCCGGTGAAGCATTTGTGGATTCAGGTTCTGCTGCTAATTTTATTGATTATGATTTTGTGCAATCTGTGGGTGTGCCTATAATTCCTTTAAGGGAGGTAATTCAAATTATCGCACTGGATTCCACTCCATTGAATAATGGGAGAGTGGAGTTTTGTACTCCTGAGGTTGTATTAACTGTAGGAATTACCCATACCGAGACTTGTTCCTTCCTTGTATTAAAGGATTTACCTGCCGACCTTGTTTTAGGTCTGCCATGGTTACAGGACCACAACCCTGTGATCAACTGGTCGGTAGGTGAATTGGAAAAATGGGGAATGAATTGTGACAAATGTTGTAGATCAGTATTGCTGTTTGGAGGTACCACTGAGTCTCTTTCCTTGCCCAAGTATATCGGCGATTTTTTGGACGTTTTTTCCATGTCCGAGACTGAGTTCCTCCCTCCTCACCGGCAATATGATTGCGCCATCGACCTTATTGAGGGATCCAAATATCCCAAAGGTCGCATTTATAATCTCTCTACTCCTGAACGTCAGTCCATGAGGGATTATCTCAAAGAGAGTCTGGCCAAGGGTCACATCCGGCCTTCAGTTTCTCCCATGGGGGCAGGTTTTTTCTTTGTTGGTAAAAGGGATGGAGGATTGAGGCCCTGTATCGATTACAGGGAGCTCAATAAAATCACTGTTAAAAACAGATACCCGTTGCCCCTTATTCCTGACTTGCTGAATCAGGTCCAGGGGGCCTGTTGGTTCACCAAGCTGGATTTGAAGGGGGCATACAACCTAATCAGGATTCGTGAGGGGGACGAATGGAAAACTGCTTTTAATACGCCAGAGGGTCATTATGAGTACTTGGTAATGCCTTTTGGGTTAAGTAACGCTCCGCCAATTTTCCAAAACTTTGTCAATGACATTTTTAGACCATTTATTGGGAAATTTGTAATTGTCTATATTGATGACATCCTGATTTTTTCTGCAGACTGGGAGAGTCACGTATCTCACACCAGGCAAGTGCTGGAGGTGTTGCGTGAAAACAAGTTGTTCGTTAAAGGGGAAAAGTGTACCTTTGGTGTTCAGGAAGTGGCCTTTTTGGGATACATTCTCACCCCTTTTTCTTTCAAAATGGATCCAGTTAAAGTACAGGCCATTGTGGATTGGGTGCGACCTTCCTCTTTGAAGGCGCTCCAGCGATTTCTGGGGTTTGCTAATTTTTATCGTAAATTTGTCAAAAATTTTTCTGTGGTAGCCAAACCCATTACGGATTTGACTCGCAAGGGGGCTGATCTGGTCAATTGGCCCCCTGCAGCTATTGAGGCCTTTGAAAGGTTAAAGCAGTGTTTTATTAATGCTCCTGTGTTGGTCCAGCCTGATCAAAGTAAGCCTTTTGTAGTTGAGGTGGATGCGTCTGAGGATGGTGTGGGGGCTGTACTGTCCCAGGGGTCTTCCACCTTAACTAATCTTATGCCATGCGCCTTCTTCTCCCGCAAGTTCTCTCCTGCCGAGAGGAATTATGATATTGGGAATAGGGAGTTACTTGCAATCAAGTGGGCATTTGAGGAATGGCGTCATTTTTTAGAAGGGGCATTTCACCGCATTACGGTCCTCACGGATCATAAGAATTTAATGTTTCTAGAATCGGCTAAGCGATTGAATCCCAGACAGGCGAGGTGGGCTTTGTTCTTTACTCGTTTTGATTTTTGTGTTACCTTCAGACCCGGGAGCAAGAACGTTAAGGCCGATGCCTTATCCCGAAGTTTCCAGGCGTATCAGCCCCCTGACGTCCCTCCTGAGCCCATCCTGCCAGCTGATATCATCGTGGCCGCTACCTCATCTGACCTTGCTTCTGAAATCTCGGCAGGACAACATCTTGCTCCTATTGGTACCCCCAATGACAAATTGTTTGTGCCGGCTCATTTGCGGTTGCGACTGCTGGGTGAGTGCCATAATTCTGTTTTGTGTGGACATCCTGGCATCAATGCCACCAAGGAGTTGGTCTCTAGGCAGTATTGGTGGCCGTCAATCTCCAGAGATGTTCAGGCTTTTGTAACTGCGTGTAACACTTGTGCCAGGTCCAAGAATTCCAAGACACGACCTATGGGTGAGTTACATCCTTTACCCATACCTAGTAGACCTTGGTCACATCTGTCCATGGACTTTATCACGGATTTGCCGTGCTCTGAGGGTAAAACCGTGATATTTGTGGTGGTTGACAGATTCAGCAAAATGTGTCATTTTATTCCTTTGTGTAAATTACCCTCTGCGAAGGTCTTGGCGTCCGTGTTCATTGATAATATTGTCAAACTGCATGGTGCTCCTGAGAATATTGTTTCTGATAGGGGAGTACAGTTTGTGTCTAGGTTCTGGAGGGCGTTCTGTAATAAGATTGGTATCTCTTTGTCCTTTTCATCAGCCTTTCATCCAGAGACCAACGGTCAGACTGAACGTCTTAACCAATCCGTTGAGCAATATCTCAGATGTTATGTTTCTGATAACCAGCATGTGTGGGCCAGATTCCTGTCTCTGGCTGAATTTGCAATTAATAATCGTGTTAATTCATCCTCTGGGATGTCGCCGTTTTTCTGCAATATGGGTTTTCATCCACGCTTTGGCTCCTGTTCCCCATCTGCGTCGGTTGTCCCAGAGGTCAATGATTTTTCTCAAGAACTGTGCACAGTTTGGGCACAGGTTCAGTCGAACCTGTAAAAGGAGTTCAAAAAGCTAAGGCTGATAGAAAACGTTCTAAGGGTGTGAATTTTAAGGTTGGGGATAAGGTATGGTTATCGACTAAAAATCTCAACATGAGGGTACCATCCTACAAGTTTGCACCTCGCTTCATTGGTCCTTACAGGATCACCAAGGTGATCAATCCGGTTTCTTTTAGGTTATGTTTACCCGACTCCCTTCGTGTTCATAATGTTTTTCATGTGTCTTTGCTCAAACGTTATGTTGCTCCCGTTGGTCCTGAGGAACAGTCTCCTCCTCCGGTTGAGGTAGCAGGACAAATGGAGCATGAGATTGCCAGAATTGTGGATGTGAGAAGGGTCCGGAATTCCTTCCAGTACCTCGTACATTGGAAGGGGTTCGGTCCTGAGGACAGGTCTTGGGTACCGTTGACCAGGATGCATGCAGACTCGCTCATCCGAAAGTTCCATCTGCAGCATCCCGATAAGCCTGCTCCCGCTGGTAAGGGTCCGGTGGCCCCTCGTGAAGGGGGGGTACTGTCACGCGAGGTCGGCGTCGCGCTCCCTCTGCACGACATCGCCGGACCTCTCCGCCCCCCTAGAGACGAGCAATAGGGAATTGAAGTGCTGGTCTTGTCAGCCAGCACTTCATGAGTTAATTCTCTGTTTGGGTTTAGCCATGTGGTGCTGATCACACCACATGGCTACTTTACATATTGTTTGGACAGCTTGCTCCGCCTCAGGTCATGTGATGCTGGCCACATCACATGATCCTGGGCGGGCTATTTAAAGATGGCAACTGCCTCACTCAGATGCCTGTGATTAGTCTTCTGAGATCAGTGCTGTGTGTTGGACCTTGCTGTTGATTATTGGTATATTGGATTTTGGCTTCGGACTTAGACTACGCTTTTGTGATTCCCCTCGGTATTTGACGTGACCTCCTGTTCTTGACTTGGCTTGCTGACTATTCTGCTATTGTGTTTGTTCTGTCTGTGTTCGTCTTTCCCTGTGTTCCCTTCCCTTCCCTGTGCACGTACTCAGCATAGGGACTGTCTCCAAGTTACGGTTTTGCCGCCTAGGGCATCTACTGTAAGTAGGCAGGGAAAGAGGTGGGGTTCAGACAGGGCACACTATCCCTTGTTTCCCTGTCATGACAGCTACATTGTCTGAAATACTGTATTTTTTGCTTTATGAAGCCCCGTTTACACTTACAGTGGAATCTAGACATTTTCTGGAGTTTACCCGAAAAAGCTGTACATATGTCTGAATATAAACATTTGCAATATCTGTCCTGGACGTTATCCAAACTTTTTCTCTCCTGAGCTCTAGTACTAAATCTGGGTTTTGTCCAAGAGGGCGCATGTGTGAAAACAGAAGTAAATGTTCCACAAATTCACAGTTGGCCATGCTTAAAGTTCTCGCCCCTTGCCTAGGCACCTGGAACAGACTATAGATCTGACCTCCCAATCAGACCCCCGATCTTCATCAGACCTCAGATCGAACAGTAAAATAAATAAAACTATTTACCTCTCTTAGTCCAGACGGCTTGCTCTTCCTATACTCACCAATCCCTGGTCTTCTGTGCCGCAATGCACTGTGATCTGACATTGCAAAGTATCAGGTCATAGGGGGGAATTTATCATTAGGAAAATATTTGAAGTCAGTTTTGCTTCAGTCTGTGTTGGAATACTTTCTGCCACATTTATCAAACGTCACAGGTTGTTTGATAAATGTGGCTTGTCCTTAAACCTAACACTTCTGTCTAGAGAAGCTACTCCACTTTTCCTACTCCACCCTCCTCCTGGAGTGAGATTGCGACTATTTTGCGACTTTTTTTAAAAAGTCGCAATGATAAATCTGGAGTGAAACTCATTAACATGGCTAACCACACCTACTTTTCCATCCATATTACATACTGGAGTGAGTTGTGTACACATGCAAAAAGTCGCAAAAAAATGCGCAAAAAAGTCGCAAAAGCCCTATCGTGCGACTTTTTGAAGACAGAATTCTGGAGTGAAGGTGTGATAAATCAGGGCCATAGTGTACATCTACATGCACTACATCCTGACACTATTTGCAGTCAGGACACAGAACAGTGGATGCCCAGAAGAAGACCATGGAGCAGTGAGTACAGCTAGCAGTGCTATACTCTTTGCTCTGTGCACCTCCTGCATACTGAGTGCTATAATAGAAGCTCTCATTAGTATTTGCTTTACAATACACACTGTGCAGTATCACTGTACAGCGGCAGCCTCAGGAAGCGTACCGCGTCATAGCAACAAATGATGCCGTGTGCTCCTGCTCTTAGAGGGAGTATGGTCCGGTATTTCACGGACCGTCCCAGATCGTGCTCCACGGACATGTGAATTTAGCCTTATGCTTAAAGTATGGTAAATTGACTATCCAAACCAACACAACCCAGTTGCTTCCCATTTAGATACACACACTTGTTAAGTTTAGACTGCGGAAAGAAAGAAGGCAGAAGTAAAATTCGAATCATGTGGGTGGGATAAGCAAAAATTTTAGAGCTCTGATATTTAAGGAGGAGGGGGTAATAAAGTGATGTAATTGCAAATTTGAGGTGTTCTTCTGCAGGCAGCTGTTTTGTTCAAATGAAAGTGGGTGAAGACGAGAGAAGGATAAAAAGTGGTATACTTTGCTTTGCTGAGGCCATTAAAAATAAATGTAAAAAAAAAGTCTTATATTTAAAAAAAATTAACAATAGAAACATTCTAATCACCCTCTTTACCCATTTTAAAAATAAACTATAAATAAAGATCCTTAACATCGCCATATCCCAAAATGCCTATACTGTTAAAATATAAAAGTATTTAGCCCATACAGTGTACTGTGTAACAGGAAAGACATCTAAATTGCTAATTCATGGTTTTTGTTCAAAAGATTGAATAAAAAGTGATCAAAAATTGTATATCATCCAAAATGGTATCAATGAAAAATACAGCTCTGTAGACCTAAATGTAAAAAAAATTATAGGAGTCAAAATATGGCCATGCAAAGAAAGTCTTTATTTTTTTAAGTATTAAAACACAAGAAAAACTATGAAAATGTGGTACCACTGCAATCATACTGACCCACAGAATGGAGTTTACATAGGGAACACTGTTAAAAAGCAATTCATAAGACTGTTTGAATTGCATTATTTTTCTAATTCTGCTCCATTTAAACATTTTTTACAGTTTTTCACTACATCGTATGCAATATTAAATGTCCTTTTAGAAAGTACAACTTATTGCATAAAAACAAGCCCCATGTGGCCGTGGGAATGAAGAAAAAAACAAAAAGCAGAGAGTAAAAACAAAAAATGAAAAATTGATGTGTCAGTAAAAGGTTAAACAATTTAGCAAGCACATGTATTCAACTTGATTAGTTTTAGTGAGTTTGCCTTTTCTTAAAATTAGAGAAGGAAAGAATTTTGTAGGCAACATGGCAAAAGAATGTATTGCTCCTTTAAGTGTCAAAGCATTATAAAGATGTAATATAAATTAAACTTGGACCTGGCAGCTGTGGATTGTCATACTATAGGTCACTGGTGATGCTCGCCATTCACTTATCACCTATAGTATGTAGACAGCTATTCATCTTTCACTGACAGCTAATTTTCGAGGCTGCTATCCTTTTCTGGAGAGAACGGTCTCGTGTACAGTGTCTCCTGTCTCATGGCTGCATATATCACTTTGCAATTCATAGTCTTAGTTTTTATTATATTTGAAGTGGATGAGTAAACTGAATCAGTCTAAAAAGTTAAAGATGTTATGAATATTATTTATTATCTACCAAGAACATTAATTTTATTGATTTTGGTTTTGGATTATAGTTCAAAGGCAACATACAACTTTGCAGTTCTTCAAATATTAATTTGTCCATAATCAGTTGAGAAACATTGATGCAGACATAAGGCAATGAATGTCAATGTTTAATACATTTAAAGTTTACAACTTGATCCATTTATTACAATTAGAGATGAGCAAACTTTTGAAAAGTTTGATTTGGCTGATTCGCAGAATTTTACAAAAAAATTCGCTTTGTGACAAATTACTTCGCTACAAAGCGCATTTTTTTGTAAGTAGTAGGTGCAATGACAGGGAGCTGCGATAGCACTGCCCCCATCATTGTACCCCTCAGATGCCACGTTCATACATGATCTCGGCATCTGAGTGCAAAAAAGTGTAAAATTAACGTTAAAAAAAAATAAAATCATACTTACCTCCTCCATTTACTCATGACTGGCCGGCCGCCGCCATCTTCCTTGAAGATCTGGCTCAAAATCTTGCGCAGCGTGAGATTACGTCATTACGCTTTCCGGTGACGACATACGTCACTATGCACGGATTTTCGGCCGAGATCTTTAATCAAGATGGCGACTGGCGGCCCTTCGCAAGCAAATGGAGGAGGTAAGTATGGATTTTTTTGTTTTTTACACTGTTTAAGGTTAAATCGATTCGCTGACACAAAGCACAAGGAAATTCGGCTTCGTGGGATTTGATTTGATTGGATTTGCTGTATATAACTAAACATTAGAATGGGGTTTTCCTAGAAGCTATTAATGTAGTGTTGCCCAAGTCAGGGAAAGACCACTTATATCCAGGCTCGTATCGACCTATTTCATTACTATGTACTATGTAGTGTATGTTAAACTTCTGGCCAAAATACTTGCTAGTAGGCTAGTAAGGCTTATCCTTAGTTTAGTGCATGGTGACCAGACTGGATTTATGCCTGGCAAGTCTACCGCAATCAATATCAGACGGTTATATCTCAATCTGCAAATGTCTAGGACCGGCAGGGAGGGAGATGCAGTTCTTCCACTCAACTAAAGCTAAAGCTTTCGACAGCGTCGAGTGGAAGTTCTTATGGGGTGTATTGGACCCTATGGGCTTTGGTCCTAATTTCACGTTGTGGATAAAGTTGCTGTATAATAGCCCGAAGGCCCGTATACGAACTAATGGGTTAATGTCTAACGCATTTGATCTAGAACGGGGCACGCAACAGGGGTGCCCCCTGTCACCCTTGTTGTTTGCTCTGGCAATAGAGCCCTTGGCCCAAATAATTCGCCTGGACCCCGAGGTAACAGGCTTTCAGTATGGGAGCGTAGCAGAAAAAATTGCACTCTATGCAGACGATATGCTGCTGTTTTTAAGTCAGAAAGAGCATTCATTACCCTACATTATGCAATTAATCAGTGACTATGGATCATATTCAGGCTTGACCATTAATTGGGACAAGTCAGTTATGCTTCCCTTGGGACCTGTAGCATGCTCTCTTCTGGATAAAATAGCTCCACTGCAAGTAGCCACTACTTTTAAATATCTAGGAGTACAGGTCACCTCCTGGCCACAGGATTATGTATCCATGAACGTGATTCCGCTCTTAGATAAGAGTGCAGGGAAAATTGCCAGTTGGTGTAAGCTACCATTATCAATCATAGGCCGAGCAAACTTAGTTAAGATGGTATTGATGCCGCAGTTTTTGTATATAGTGCATAATAGTCCAATATGGATATCTATGCGTTACTTCTATAAAATCCAAGGACTGTTTCGGTCACTAATATGGAACAAAAAGCTTCCAAGAATCCGACTGGAAACATTACAAAGAGACAAAGATAATGGGGGATTGGCGATTCCTAACCCATGGTTATATTTCCTAGCCGCACAAGTCCAACAGTGTAAAGCATGGGGTCCACAGGGTAGCTTGAGCTCAGTAATTTCCTATCTTTCAGGAGGTAAACCAGCAGGGTACATACTGGAGCTGGGCTCTGTTGTCCGTCCACCGGAAAATATGCCTAGTGTGACGTTGATGTATAAAGTGTGGCAAAAATTGAAGGATATAACTAAGATTCAGGTGTGTAATGCCCTAACTCCATTATGGTCTAATCCGGGACTTCCAGAACTAAAAAATCGAATGAATTTTAGGGTGTGGGAAGCTAAAGGTGTAAACTGGCTGTCACAACTGTATTACAAAGGGGTATTTAAGTCCTATGAACAGCTCAAAGAAGAGTTTAATTTACCAAACTCGCTCTTCTATCAATACCTCCAACTTAGGGATGATGTTCTGAATATTGTATTTGATATGTATAAAATAAGACTACCAGCAGAACCAAAAATATGTTTATTGGGTTTACTACAAGATGACACAGCTGAAGGAATTAGCCTAGGTATAAAAAGATTGCTTTATCAAGCTAGGAAACTTATCACCAAGTATTGGATATCTGTCACTGTACCATCTAAGGAGGAATTTATAGCTCGCATGAATGTCATAATTAGTATGGAAGGGAGAGTGTATCAGAAAAGGGAACACTCCAAAAATTTGATTCCATCTGGGGTCCTTGGATGGAAGTCCCTGGTCTGCCTTCTGGGCGTCTATTGCTTTCTCATATGAGGGGTCATATTGCATAAGCTGCAATAAAAGGTAACACTGATGGTTATTGTACTCCATAGACATGTTTATATAATATTAGGCCCATGAAATGGGATGGAGAAGGAATAATAGTAGTGTATCACGATGCGGTTCAGGGGGGGGAGGGTTTTGTGTTTACAGGGATTTTGCTGTAATGAGCCCTTGTAGGGCTAAATATTATTCTTTATACATCTGTATGTATATGATTATGTACGGCTCTTTCTATGTTTGTTGTAAACCTTTTTGTTTTTGCACAACAAAACAAAAAATCAATAAAATACGAATTGATTTACAAAAAAGAATGGGGTTCTTGTATTCAGCTCAGAAAACCCTGATTTCAATTGGTTCTGTGAATTTTCAGAAGAATTTTATATTGGGGTGGTGGCTGACTGTAGTGGGAGAAATTAAAGATTTCGAACAGCTACATATAATTAGGCCACCTCAGTTGAGTAAGCTGTATTGTTAGATTTAAAGCCCCTTTATGTGGGCCGACTATGCAAGGAGTTATCGGGACTGAACCATTTGTTCCCAATAATTGCCTACTCTTCAGAGGAGGTGAAAGCTGCATTTCCATGCAGCAATCATCTCCGCAGTATGGGCACTAAGCATCCCTACTGCAATCACTCATCTCCATAGAAAATAATTCCTTCTAGCTAGCAGTTCCTTTTTTTACACAGCATGACCTGCTGACCAGCAAATTATGATTGTGGTGCCTGCATCAGCAATGCTTTCACCTCATGAATATGTGTTTACTCATTCATCGGGTCATAAGTGGGACTTTTACATAGGGCAGGTAACGGAGCAATTGTTCCTAGTGCTCCTTACCTTGATCTTCCACCCCTGTATACGTGCCTTAAGGGCTGTTAATTTATTAGTGACTACCTACGCCCTCCAGATACCGTAACGCCAGAGTAGAATATCTGTGTCCATAACTGATATGTGTAGTAGACATTAGCCCTAAAGATCATCAGATCCATTCTCTCTTCGTATGTGGAAAACAGAGACAGGTTGCAACAAACAGTTGTTAGCTGGCCAAGATAATATGTCTTGCAAATGTTATACGACAGAAAAGGCACAAGCAACTCCCTCAGTTGAAACAGAGAAATCTAAAGTAATCTTCTCTCTGTGTCCTAGGAGTTCATCCATTCTCCTACTCCTCCTCACTATCCTATGGCAAGCAAAACAATTGCCGGAGCAGAAGCCACTCTGATTTGTCTTGTCTGAAGTAGGACAAGGAGATCATTATTCCCCACCACCTAGACCCGTCCCATTAGTCAGCCTCTAGCCAAAGATGGAGCAGATCAGCAACAGGATTTCAACTAGACTGTTTGTAGCAGGATCAGGTAGAAAGTACTGAAGACTGACAAACAGTGAGGACAACTATATGTCTTGTTAATGTTTAGCATTTGGGTTGGGTTGGCGTTCCATCAAGTAACAGGCTTATCAAATATTTATTGGGGTACCAGGATGATCAGTGAGTTATCTGAAACCATAAATAATGATGAAGGAGATTACGTTAATAAAGTTAATGTTAGTTTATTAGTGACTACCAATGCCTTCCAGATACCGTAACTCCAGAGTAGAATATCAGTGTCCATGATTGATATGTGTAGTAGATATTACCCATAGAGATAATCAGATCCATTCTCTTTTTGTATCTAAAAAACAGAGACAGGTTGCAACAAACAGTTGTTAGCTGGCCAAGATAATATGTCTTGCAAATGGTATACGACTTAAAGAAACACAGAAAAAGCACAAACAATGTGAAAGAATCCCAGTCCTTCCTCCCTCAGTTGAAACTGAGAAATCTATATCAATGAGTTATCTGAAACTATAAATAATGATGAAGTGAGATTACGTTAATGAAGTGTTTAGGGCCACTGCTTATTTTCACCATGAAAGGTCTCTACTAGAGATGAGCGAACATGCTCGTCCGAGCTTGGTGCTTGTTCGAGCATTAGTGTATTCGCATATGCTCGCTACTCGGACGAGCATATCGCGATCCTCGAGGACATGGCCACTTCCTCTTCCTGCATGTTAGCCGCCTTTTTTCAGCCAATCAACATGCAGGAGAGTCTGTGGTACCTCCTAGCATCACGTGGGGCCCCTACAAGTCGATAGCAGGGATTGGCTGGCCAGATCAGATGACCTGGGAATATAAGAATCTGGTCCCGCGCTGCTCGCGTCATACGCCGTCTGCATGAGATTAGGGATAGAGCTGCTGTCTGTCAGGGAGAGTGTTAGGGCCTGAATTTAGATGTTGGTTAGGCAGGAATCACCCACAAAGAACCCAACAGCCCTTCTAAGGGCTACAAGCACCTTTTTTTTTTTGGTCTCCTCCAGGCTGCTGGCTAGGACTTGTAGTGCAGCTACCGCCATCTTGGCTGCACACTGTTAGGGCGTGAAATTAGAATCTGGTTAGGCAGGAATCATCCACAAAGAACCCAACGCTCCTTCTAAGGGCTACAACGACCTTTTTTTTTGGGCCTCCTCTCGGCTGCTGGCTGGGACTTGTAGTGCAGCTACCGCCTTTTTGGCTGCGCATTGTGCACAGCGACTGGTGGCAGAAAGGTGACAGCAGATGGTCCACACAGACCCCAATGAAATTGCCCAAAGTCCTCTCAGTACTCATTTTTGCTGCTGCTGTACCTTGGCTTGCTGGGATCTGTAGTGCAGTCTAGAGAATACGTTTTTATTCTCAGTTATATAAACTACAGTCCAGTGAACAATTGTGAGGTGTGCAATACACTAGCCGCAGTCTAGAGAATACGTTTTTATTCTCAGTTATATAAACTACAGTCCAGTGAACAATTGTGAGGTGTGCGATACACTAGCCGCAGTCTAGAGAATAATTTTTTTCACTCAATTACATAAACTACAGTCCAGTGAACAATCGTGAGGTGTGCGATACACTAGCCGCAGTCTAGAGAATACGTTTTTATTCTCAGTTATATAAACTACAGTCCAGTGAACAATTGTGAGGTGTGCGATACACTAGCCGCAGTCTAGAGAATAATTTTTTTCACTCAATTACATAAACTACAGTCCAGTGAACAATTGTGAGGTGTGCGATACACTAGCCGCAGTCTAGAGAATACGTTTTTATTCTCAGTTATATAAACTACAGTCCAGTGAACAATTTTGAGGTGTGCGATACACTAGCCGCAGTCTAGAGAATAATTTTTTTCACTCAATTACATAAACTACAGTCCAGTGAACAATTGTGACGTGTGCGATACAGTAGCCACAGTCTAGAGAATAATTTTTTTCACTCAATTACATAAACTACAGTCCAGTGAACAAATGTGAGGTGTGCGATACAGTAGCCGCAGTCTAGAGAATAATTTTTTTCACTGAATTACATAAACTACAGTCCAGTGAACAATTGTGAGGTGTGCGGTACACTAGCTGCAATCTAGAGAATACGGTTTTATTCTCAGTTATATAAACTACTGTCCAGTGAACAATTGTGAGGTGTGCGATACACTAGCCACAGTCTAGAGAATAATTTTTTTCACTCAATTACATAAACTACAGTCCAGTGAACAATTGTGAGGTGTGCGATACACTAGCCGCAGTCTAGAGAATAGGTTTTTATTCTCAGTTATATAAAATACAGTCCAGTGAACAATTGTGAGGTGTGGGATACACTAGCCGCAGTCTAGAGAATATTTTTTTTCACTCAATTACATAAACTACAGTCCAGTGAACAATTGTGAGGTGTGCGATACAGTAGCCGCAGTCTAGAGAATAATTTTTTTCACTCAATTACATAAACTACAGTCCAGTGAACAATCGTGAGGTGTGCGATACACTAGCCGCAGTCTAGAGAATACGTTTTTTATTCTCAGTTATATAAACTACAGTCCAGTGAACAATTGTGAGGTGTGCGATACACTAGCCGCAGTCTAGAGAATAATTTTTTTCACTCAATTACATAAACTACAGTCCAGTGAACAATTGTAAGGTGTGCGATATACTAGCCGCAGTCTAGAGAATACGTTTTTATTCTCAGTTATATAAAATACAGTCCAGTGAACAATTCTCTAGTGTGCTGTACAGCAGCGTCATTCTATAAAATACGTATTTTTTTCTCAGATGTATGTATTACAGTCCAGTGAAAAATGGAGTGCTATGCGGTAAAATAGCCGCCAAATAAAGACTACTTTTTTTCTCAGTTATATGTACTACAGTCCAGTGAGCAATTCTCTAGTGTGCTGCACAGCAGCGTCAGTCTATAAAATGCGTATTTTCTCTCAGTTATATGTATTACAGTCCAGTGAAAAATGGAGTGCTTTGCGGTAAAATAGCCGCCATATGAAGACTACGTTTTTTTCTCAGTTATATGTACTACAGTCCAGTGAACAATTCTCTAGTGTGCTGCACAGGAGCGTCAGTCCATAAAATACGTATTTTCTCTCAGTTATATGTATTACAGTCCAGTGAAAAATGGAGTGCTTTGTGGTAAAATAGTCGCCATTTAAAGACTATGTTTTTTTCTCAGTTATATGTACTATAGTCCATTGAAAAATGTAGTTTGCGGTAAAATAGCCGCAGTCTAAAAATTCCTTTTTTTCTCTCAGTTATATATACTACAGTGCAGTGAACAATTCTGTCGTATGCGGTATAGTAGCCGCACTCTAGTGTTGACACCAACAAGTGACCAAGTTAGTTGAGGTAGCAGGTGAAGCACATAAAATTTTACACTGACACAGCATGGCGGTGACACCACCAATGCCTTGGTCAGACTGACATTGCAGTCAAATGGTTGTAGGTGAGCCTCCCAAAAATTTGTTTTGGAGAGTCTGAAGTTGACCCTCCTAAAAAATTGTTTTGGAGTGTCTGTAGTTGAGCCTCCTGTAAAATTGTTTTTGAGTGTCTGTAGTTGACGCTACTAAAAAATTTATTGGAGAGAGGGCCTGTAGGTGGCCCTCCGTAAACATTGTTTGTATAGAGCGCCAGTTGGCCCTCAGAAACATTGCCTGTTGGCTCAGCGTTTGTGTAAGAAGAGAAGGAGGAGGAGGAGGAGGAGAGGAGAGGATACATAAAGAATCTTCATGTTGAGCTGCTTTCTCCCGCTGGAGATTTGTATTCCGGTGAAATCCAGGCTTTATTCATTTCAATAAAAGTCAGCCTGCCAGTTAACAGGCGTGTACGCTTATCAGTGATGATGCCACCAGCTGCACTGAAGACCCGCTCTGACAACACGCTAGCGGCAGGGCAGGCCAGCACCTCCAAGGCGTACAGCGCCAGTTCGGGCAATGTGTCCAGCTGTGCAACCCAGTAGTTGTATGGAGCAGAGCGATCACGCAGGATGTTGGTATGGTCACCTAGGTACTCCCTCACCATATTTCTGAACAGCTCCCCCCATACTGGGGGACGGGTGACATAAAACTTGCAAAGTCCTTGGAGAGTGTCTCCCTTCCAGTGCTTGACAAGCTGTCTGCTCCCCTCCTCTCCCCCGTGAGTTGGCCAACAGAACTACGTCCTCTGCCGCTAGCGGTGTCAGATGGGAAGGATAGTTTCAGCTCGTGCACTAGGGACTGTTGATATTGATTCACTCTCATACTCCTTTCCTCTACAGTAATGAGAGTGGAAAAGTTCTGCTTGTACCTGGGGTCCAGTAGGGTGAACACCCAGTAATCGGTGTTGTCAAAAATGCTTCTAACGCGAGGGTCACGGGAAAGGCAGCCTAACATGAAGTCAGCCATGTGCGCCAGAGTCCCAACACACAATAATATCCTCAATAGGCTGACTCTCCATTTCCTCCTCCTCCTCCAACTCCTCCTCTTCAGCCCATACACGCTCAACAGATAAGAAGGAATGAGCATAGGTACCCTCTTCAGTCTCGCCAACAGTCTCCTTCTCTTCCTTCTCTTCCTCCTCATCCTCCTCCTCCTCCTCCTCCTCCAATACGTGCTCAGAAACAGACCTGAGGGTGGTCTGGCTATCAAGCAACGTATCTTCTTCCCCCATCTCCTGTGACAAGAGCAAAGCCTCTGACTTCATGCTGAGCAGTGACTTTTTCAGCAGACAAAGCAGCGGGATGGTGACGCTGATAATGGCGACAACACCGCTGACCATCTGTGTTGACTCCTCAAAGTTGCTTAACACCTGACATCAGATATCAGACATCCACATCCACTCCTCATTGTATACTTGAAGAAGCTGACTAACCTGACTACCAGTTCCTGTGGAAGTTGTCATCTGGCAGTCTAGAATTGCTTTTCGCTGCTGGTAAACCCTGGCTAACATGTGTAATGTGGAATTCCATTGTGTGGGCACGTCGCACAACAATCAGTGAGCTGTCAGTCGTAAGCGCCGTTGCACTGCCCTGAGAGTGGCAGCATCTGTGGTTGACTTGCGGAAATGCGCACAGATGCGTCGCACCTTGGTGAGCAAATCAGACAAATTGGGGTAGGTCTTGAGGAACCGCTGAACCACAAGATTGAACACGTGGGCCAGGCAGGTTTTATATGCAGTGTTTATATGGGTTGTTGTTACTTTGGGAAATAGTATTGGTGTATAATGGCACATGTGTGAGCCTGCCGAGTTGCAGAGCCGCCACCAGGTTACACCCGTTGTCACACACAACCATGCCTGGTTTGAGTTTCAGCGGCACCAGCCAAAGATCGGTCTGCGCCATGATGCCCTGTAACAGCTCTTGGGCGGTGTGCCTCTTGTCACCTAAGCTGAGCAGTTTCAGCACTGCCTGTTGGCGCTTACCCACGGCAGTGCTGCTGCGCCTAGAGCTACCGACTGAAGGCACTGTGCTCACAGATTGTATTTGAGAGTAGGAGGAGGAGGGGTTGGAGGAAGAGGCATAATAAGTCTGAGAAACCATGACCGAGGTAGGCCCCGCAATCCTTGGTGTGGGCATTACATGAGCGGCCCCAGGGTCAGACTCGATCACAGCCTCCACCATGTTAACCCAATGTGCCGTCAGGGAGATATAGTGTCCCTGCCCGCCAGCACTTGTCCACGTGTCCATGGTTAGGTGGACCTTCTCAGTAACAGCGTTGGTCAGGGCACGGATGATGTTCTCTGACACGTGCTGGTGTAGGGCTGGGACAGCACATCGTGAAAAATAGTGGGGGACCAAGTACCGAGGGACAGCCACCGCCATCAGGTTGCGGAAAGCCTCAGTCTCTACCAGTCTATATCGCAGCATCTCCAGGCTCAGCAGTTTTAAAATGTGGACGTTTAGGGCTTGTGCATGTGGGCGGGTGGGTGTAATTGTATTTGCGTTTGCGCTCCAATGTCTGATGCAAAGACAGCTGAAGGCTGCGCTGGGACACATTGGTGTAGGGTGTGGAGGATCGTGGAGGTGAAGGGTTGGTTGTAGGGCGGGAGGCGCTCGTGCCGGGGTCCTGGGCGGGGGGTTGACTCGCTGAGCCAGCATGTGACAAAGGGGTAGGAGCAGTGTTGTGATACGCAGGAGGTGAACGGCCTTGGTTCCATTGAGTCGTGTGTTTAGCACTCATATGCCTGCGCATGCTGGTAGTGGTTAGGCTGGTAGTGGTGGCTCCCCTGCTGATCCTGGTGTGGCACAGGTTGCACACCACAGTCCGTCGGTCATCCTCACATTCTTTAAAAAACCTCCAGACTTGCGAACATCTAGGCCTCGGCACGGGAGCTTCACTACTTGAAAAAATTGCTGATCTACTTGCTCTGGCCCTGCTTCTACCTCTGGCCACCCCACTGCCTCTTCCAACCTGTTCTGGTGCTGCACTTGCCTCCCCCTCAGAAGCACTGTCTTGACTAGGCTTACCAACCCAGCTCGGGTCAGTCACCTCATCGTCCACCTGCTCTTCCTCACTCTGCTCCCCCCTCGGACTTACTGCCCTGACAACAACGTCAATATCTGACAACCGTGTCTCATCATCATCCGACACCTCTTGACGCACTACTTGCACTAAGTCCACACTCTCATTACCCACAGACTGCGAAAGTTCTAAATTTTGGGCATCGTGACAGAGCAACTGCTCAGGTTGCTGTTGAGCAATGGTTTGTGTCTTTGGGTAGGGTCCTGAAAAGACTTCCTGTGAGTATGCCGGATCTGAATCCATATTTTCCATGGGAGGGGTGTTGAGGGGTTAATAGTGAGCAAGTCTGTCTATCTGTATGTATGTATCTTTCTCTCTCTTTTTTCACATGCTGGCCACCAAACCTTTGCCTCTGCCCACTATCATTTCCACAGACAAACTAGCTCAGTATTCCCCACCACCAAACACACAGCATTACCAGCTATTTACCTGCAGGAGACTAATCCTGAGGATAGGGTGTGCTGGGTTTATATAGGGTGCTGCTAATTATTGCCAGGTGAGGCAAAGCTGCAGCCAAACCTAGTGAGTTTATGTTCTTATGTTATGTTTGGTATAATTTGGTAAAATGTATATAGATTGTAAGCTCCTTTTTTATTTTAAAAGGAGACAGCTAGAATGCTTTGAGTTTTATGTAGTTTAATGTATGATTTATGTGCAATATTTCTGTTTTAAACCAAATGCATGTTCCTTTAAGACTGGTGGATTCTGGGAACTGGTAAATTGTTTATAATTGCCCTTTTTATTTAGGTGGTAGGCATCTTCAGTTCAGACTGGATGAGCTGAGAGCTGGGGTGGTACTTGATCCTAAGGTAGCTGCAACTTAACCCCTTATTCTCCTGAACTTTGTTTTTGTTAATTTGTTTTGTTTTTGCTCAAAAATAAACCTGAGCTTATTTTACCAAGACCTGATTGAGGACTGTTTCTAACGGCAATGACTCCCACACCCCAACAAGGGGCAGGCTGGGGGGAAGGAGGTTGAGCTGGAGGAGCCAGAGGTCTACTCCCTTGGCTAAAGTGGGTGGACTGTGTGGAAGACTGGGTGGTGGATAAATTACTTGGACACATTATCCTCTATCCACGTCATCACCTGTTCGCACAGTTGTGGTTTAAATAGTGGTGTACCACGTGACCTTGTAAGTTGCGAGATGAAGCTAGGGAGCGAAACTCTGCGGCGTTCCACTGCTCCCTCATCAGTAGGAACTGTGTCACCCTGCCCAGGACCACGGCCTCTGCCCCCCTACATCACTTGGACGCCCACTTCTTCGACCCTTAGCCCTTGGGTTCAACATTTTGTGTAATCACTAAACTGTCGAATTAATATCTGAGGCCACAAACGTATTCTCTAGACTGCGGATCGTGTACCACACACCACAGAATTTTTCACTGGACTGTATTAAATGTATCTGAGAAAAAAAACGTATTCTCTAGACTGCCGCTAGTATAACGCACACCACACAATTTTTCACTGCACTGTAGGATATATGAATGAGAGAAAAAATGTATATTTTCTAGACTTCGGCTAGTGTGCAGCACACGACAGAATTTTGCACTGCACTGTATAATGTATAACTGAGACGAAAAACGTATATTTTCTACACTCCGGCTAGTGTGCAGCACACGACAGAATTTTTCACTGCACTGTAGTATATATAACCGAGAAAAAACGTAGTCTTTAGACGGCGGCTATTGTACCGCAAATCACTCAATTTTTCACCGCACTGTATGATATATAACTGAGAGAAAAAACGTATATTTTCTACACTCCGGCTACTGTGCAGCACACGACAGAATATTTCACTGCGCTGTAGGATATCTAATTGAGAGAAAAAACGTATACCCTAGACTGACGCTACTGTACAGCACACAACATAATTGTTCACTGGACTGTAGTACATATTCCCTAGACTGAACTACAGATCTCAGCAAGCCAAGGTACAGCAGCAGCAAAAATGAGTACTGAGAGGACTTTGGGCAATTTCTTTTGGGTCTGTGTGGACCACGTGCTGTCCCTCCTGCCACCAGTCGCTGTGCACAGCGTGCAGCCGAGATGGCTGTAGCTGCACTACAAGTCCTAGCCAGCAGCTGAGAGGAGGCAAAAAAAAGGTTGTTATAGCCCTTAGAAGGACCGTTGGGTTCTTTGTGGGTGATTCCTGCCTAACCAAAATCTAAATTGAGGCCCTAACAGTGTGCAGCCAAGATGGCGGTCGCTGCACTACAAGTCCCAACCAGCAGCCAGGAGGAGGCCAAAAAAAAAGGTCGTTGTAGCCCTTAGAAGGAGCATTGGGTTCTTTGTGGATGATTCCTGCCTAACCACATTCTAATTTCACACCCTAACAGTGCGCAACCAAGATGGCGGTTGCTGCACTACAAGTCCCAGCCAGCAGCCAGGAGGAGGCCAAAAAAAATGTCGTTGTAGCCCTTAGAAGGAGCGTTGGGTCCTTTGTGGATGATTCCTGCCTAACCACATTCTAATTTCATGCCCCAAACAGTGTGCAGCCAAGATGGCGGTAGCTGCACTACAAGTCCCAGCCAGCAGCCAGGAGGAGACCAAAAAAAAAGGTGCTTGTAGCCCTTAGAAGGGCTGTTGGGTTCTTTGTGGGTGATTCCTGCCTAACCAACAACTAAATTCAGGCCCTAACACTCTCCCTGACAGACAGCAGCTCTATCCCTAATCTCATGCAGGCGGCGTCTGACGTTCACCGCCATTCCGTGTCATGGTAAAATTTGAAGTGCTTCACCTGCTACCTCAGTCTCACTTGGTCACTCTGGGTTCACCGCCATGCTGTGTCAGGGTAAATTTTTGGGTGGTTCACCTGCTACCTCAATCTAACTTGGTCACTTGTTGGTGTCACCACCACGCTGTCACAACGCTGTGTCAAGCTTATGCCTGCGTCGTGGGGCAGGGGATAGGACAGCAGTGCCAGCATGGGCAGTGGTGTCACCCGCAGGCGGCGATGGACCTTCGTTGCACCTAGTTGGGTGCTTTCCTAACATGTGCCAGCGCATGTGCCTTGCCCATCTTGGTCTGGGTCAGCACAATTGTCTTGAGGGTCACCCCAAGGCTTTTGGCCAGAATGTGGGGTAATGGTACGATTAGGCAGCCTCAGAGGCATCCATGCATGCTGCCCCTGCTGTTTCCTGTCCATTTCAGTGGTGTTTTTCATCATTTTCTGAGGTTTCCAGGTTTTCACCCAGCCTTCCCTAGGCAGAGCCTTGGTCCCCTGCAAAAAATGCTCGAGTCTCCCATTGACTTTAATGGGGTTCGTTATTCGAAACGAGCACCCGAGCATCAGGAAAAATTCGACTCGAATAACGAGCACCCGAGCATTTTAGTGCTCGCTCATCTCTTGTCTCTACTGAACATGCATCTCCTTTAATGGGTAGTCTGTGACCACAAATCTCACATTTGTGATTTTCTCACCAATACTGATACTGATGATTTATTAAACTTAGATAATTTTGACTAGATTTCCCATTTAAAGAAAAAGAAAGATGTTGCAATTCTTACTGTACCATATCAAATTCTGTCAGATGCTCCTTAGCAATAGACTACTAGCTGCTGAATTGTCGGTTACTAAGAAGAAATTGAATGCTTGAAAACTGTGGCTACTTGATCCCACTGTATCGTGAAAATTATGATCATCTGTTTTCTCCAGGACAAAATGAGAGGACATAAGCAGCTTCATGTTAATCGAAGGTAGTTATTTTTTACATGGATGCAGATTTTCCATTGGTTAATTAACCACGCATTCACCAAATATTCCAGTGTGGAATAAAAAACCCCATCTGTGGTAGATAATAGATGAGCACAATTATTTATCCACTTCAGAGACTTTCAAGCTACAGTATTCATATTTATTAGGCACTAGCAGAAAGACCCGGCTTTGCCTGGGTATATTTCATCTATTTATTTAATGTTTCTGTGTGTCGTTGCAGAGAGAAAGTCAATGCAGCTGACAGAAATTGATTTTTACCTTAATTTTTTCAATCCCTATTGGCTGCGGAGTGGGAGGGGGTGTGGTTTAATGGGACACGGGGGGGTTAAGTCCTTCATTTCAGGGTGGCCTGAATTATAGGTTAATGCCATGGTAATTTGAGGAAACACAATGGGTAGCAGTGGAAGAAAACATTGCTTTGCGCGGGTATATTTAATCTATTTCATTTAATGTTTCTGTGTGTCGTTGCAGAGAGACATCCTCCCTCCCATCCCTGCAGCTGACAGATGTTGATTTTTACCTTCAATTGTTCAATCTCCATTGGCTGCGGAGTGGGAGGGATCATGGCCTGACTGAGTCGGGGGCGTGACGTTGCAAGACCTGGGGCGGGGTTTTAAGTCCTTCTTTTGATGGTGGGCAGAATTACAGGTCGATGCCATGGTAATTTATGAGGACACGCCATGGGTAACAGTGGAAGAAAACATTGCTTTGCACGGGTATATTTAATCTATTTCATTTAATGTTTCTGTATGTTGTTGCAGAAAGAAATCCAACTTCCCTCCCACCCCTGCAGCTGACAGAAGTTGATTTTTACCTTCATTTTTTCAATCCCCGTTGGCTGCGGAGTGGGAGGGGGCGTGGCCTGACAGAGTCGGAGCGTGGTTTCGCGAGATCTGGGGCGGGGGTCAGAGTGGCATGAATTACAGGTCGATGAAATGGTAATTTATGGGGACCCGCAATGGGTAGCAGTGGAAAAAAACATCTTTTATTAGTACTGAATGGTTGTAGTCTAAAATTAGTCAATTTCATCTACGATTTTTGTGTGTCGTTGCAGAGAGAAATTCACCCTCCCACCCCTGCAGCTGATTTTTTTCAATCCCCGTTGCCTGCGGAGTGGGAGGGGGCATGGCCTGGCAGAGTTGGGGGTGTGGATTATCAAGATGCTTCGAACGGTTGTAGTCTGAAATTAGTCTATTTCATCTAAAATTTTGTGCGTCGTTGCAGAGAGAAATTCACCCTCCCACCCCTGCAGCTGACAGAAGTTTATTTTTCCCCTCATTCTTTCAATCCCTGTTGGCTGCGGAGTGGGAGGGGGCATGACTTGACAGAGTTGGGGGTGTGGCTTAGCAAAGCGCTTCGCATAGGTGATTTAATCTATTTCATTTAATGGTTCTGTGTGTCGTTGCAGAATGGCTGCAGAGTGGGAGGGGGCATGGTCTGACAGAGTTGGGGGCGTGACTTAGCAAGACAATTCGAACAGTTGTAGTCTATAATTAGTCTATTTTATCTAAAATTTTTGTGTGTCGTTGCAGAGAGAAATTCACCCTCCCACCCCTGCAGCAAACAGAAGTTTATTTTTACCTTCATTTTTTCAATTCCCATTGGCTGCGGAGTGGGAGGGGGCGTGACCTGACTGAGTCGGGGGCGTGGATTAGCAAGACGCTTCGCATGGGTGTATTTAATCTATTTTATTTAATGTTTCTATGTGTTGTTGCAGAAAGAAAGTCAACCTCCCACCCATCCCTGCAGCTGACAGAAGTTGATTTTTACCTTTATTTTTTCAATCTCTGTTGGCTGCGGAGTGAAAGGGGGTGTGGCCTGACAGAGTTGGGGTGTGGCTTAGTGAGACCTGGGGCGGAGGTTTTAAGTACTTCTTTTAGGGTGGCCTGAATTAAAGGTCAATACCATGCTTATTTATGAGCCCACGCAATAGGCAGCAGTGGAGGAAAACATCTTTTATTACTACTGAACTGTAGTAATAAAAAAAAACATAAGTTATATTTATGGTAACCGGAATACCTTTAACAGTGTCAGTGAATAGAAATGGATGAGATCCTCAGCTGCTGATAATTACCTGGTTGTTATGGAAACCTGCCCTCCCTGTGTGCCTTTGCAGAGAATGGCCCCCCAGTTCCCAGTTGTAATGTTGGCTAATGGAGATCATATTTTGGGAATACAGTATCTCAGGAACGGTATGTCCTAGAGAGATGAGACCTGGTCTAAAACCTTCCCGGACACCTGATGTATCTGTGTGCCGAATTTGGTGAAAATCGGTCCAGTAGTTTGGTCGCGCATAGAGAACAGACAGACAGAAACTCATTTTTATATTATTAAGAGATTATCAGTTTCCAAAATGGTCAAATATTTATTTCTGTGCAAAACTATATGCTGTAGAACTGTAAACAGGATTGAGTAAACTCTGGCAAATATTAATTTAGCATTTGCTTTGTGCAGATGCCTACACAACCGCAGAAGTGACTTATGTATGGACACGTAATGCCACAGAATCAGTTGTGGTGGCGCCAGATGGCTCAAGATTGAATCAGTATGTCCTTTTGGGACATTTGGTTGGGAAGGAAACCATTAAGTCAAGTACAGGTAAGCATAAGTTAATATGGATTACCATACCCACTATTAGTGGGAATGTATCTCATTATCTATATTTCTATTTTATTTGTAACTTTATAACCATAAAAAAATATTTAAACATTTTAGTTTTATACTTTCCAGGGCACATACAGTCCTATTTCCTGTAGTTCAATTTCCAGCTTTGATATATAGACAAGGACAGAATGAGCACAGTCATTTTATTATAATTAGAATCTGCTCGAATTAATGATAGCTCTACAGTACTGCTGGAGGCCTAGATGAGGTTGCATAATGATACATTACACACAGATGAGGTTGTATGTGCACCTTCACCCTGGTCTCTGAGGGAGGGAGTTTTGCTCCATCAGTTCCTGGAAACTGTATTAGTGTCATTGACTTCTATTCATCTCAGCTCCAATAGCCACCCATGCACCTTTTTACAGCGGTCACTAATGGGCCTTAGGGTAGGCCGCTGCCTTTTAACAGTGACATAGTCTAAGCGTTATCCTGGTCTCCCGTGAAGCAGAGAGTGGGGGCTCCTGCTGTAACAGCCCAGACCTGGAAAGAGGCAGCAATTCAGTTGTTTAAGCCCTTAGTTTCCGCAGTCAATAGGAATTGTGGCATCTAAGTGGTTTAGAGGGAGAGAGCTCCATCTGTCTCCCATCGAAACCCTGTGATTGAGATGGCGACGTTCAGATGTCTTGGTATGACAGTCTGGGGGTCTAATAAAAGTCCCAAACCTTACTGCAGTGTATCCCTGTCAGGATGTGCCTCTCTACCACAGACTGATGGTAAAATACTCTGCACTGTATAAGCAGTGCAGGGTATTATAGATCACCTATTAACCCCTTCACGACCGCCATACGGCTATATACGTCCTATCTGCACATGCCCCGTGCAGATAGCACGTATATAGACGTGCAGGCGGCCCTTTAATCCCAGCGCTGATCAGCGCTGGGATTAAAGCTCCTGCTCCTGCAATCTAGCAGGAGCAGGTCGGGTCCCGGCTCACAGACAGAGCGGGGACCCTGAGGAGAAGACAGGAGCGGTTTATTACCGCTTCTGTCTTCTCCTAAGCCGGAGGAGAGACTTACCTCCTCAGCGGCGCAGCAGGAAAGAAGCGGCAGCGCCGCTCCCTGTGTTAGACTGTCTCGGGGCCAGAGCAGTGCTGCAGGGTCTAAGGAGACCCTGATCAGCTCTGCCTGTGTGTAATGAGCCCCCAGGGGGCTGTTTTCCCCTGTAACTGGGGCTCCTGTGAAGTGTAAAAAAAAGAAAAAAAAAAAGTCAGTCCTCCAGAGGTCTTTTAATGACCTCCTGGGGGACATATTAGTTGTCAAAAATAAATTAATATATAAGTAAAAAAATAAATAAAAAACAAACAAAAAAAGTGTAAAAAAAAAAATTAAACACGCAGTCGCCAATAGAAACAGTCATCATAGTCGCCCCGTCAAATAAAATCTATACATGCTATATATCAAAATGATCGTCATCAAATAGGGAACCCATTGCAATAATTAATTTGTGCGTCAGTTTTAATATTTAAAAAAAATAAATCTATAATTAAAAAAAAATCCTTTTTTTAATAAGAATTAGCGGTTTTTGTCTAAATTAAACCTAAAAAAATATAAAATATCTTTAAAAAAACCATTCTAATAATAAGTCCTAAGTGTCAAGTAAAAAAAATAGCAAAAATTATTTTCGTATTCAAACGAAAAAAAAAATTAGGGTCACTAAGCCACCATGTGCCCAAAACACAAAAAGTTGCCTGGACATTCAGGCCTTTTATAGGTCCGGTCATGAAAGGGTTAAAGTACCCTTTTGGAACAAATAAATGGTAACAAAAAATTGAAAATACTTTTATTGAAAAAATAAGCTTTTTATTGCAAAAAAAATTGGAAAAACAAAATCCCCTCAACATATTTGTTATCACAGCATCCGTAATGATTCACACTGCTCAATTATCATGTCATTTGGTGAACACTGTAAAAACATAAACAGTATAACAAAAAAGTTTCTAACATAAAAACTTAACTTAAAAAATGAATACATTATCTGTACTCCATAATGGTGCATTTAAAAACTGTATAAATATATATTATCAGCCATACCCACCATTTTCAGCATGCCTGGCCAACAGTCTAATGTCCATAGGTAGCTCCTGACTGTCCCCAAACAGGTGATGTCAGGGGAGACAAGGATTGGCTGTGTTTAATTTCTACAACTGATATTTTTGTTCTCCCAGGAGATACACCACTGCCAGAGATGCTTGGCAGCTGTGTTTTCCTCTCTACCCATTGACAAGACATTCACGCTTGGCTTGTCATTAGAGATGAGCGAACCTTTTGAGATTTGGTTTATTTCAGGTTCGCCAAATTTTTTAAAAATCGATTTAACCTGAACCAAAGTTGCTCAAATTGCCCTGAAAATTTGTATAACACAATCTAGTTTACTTTTCATTAATTTATAATAAACATTTGCATCTTCTCGCCTCCTCTCACCCCCTTAAAGGTTGTGTACACCTTTGGAGGCAATTTTTGTTTATGATTGCATTTTACTAATGTTTGGCTAAAATCATATTTTCAGTTGACCTTTATTAAAATATTGAGCTGTTCCATCACACAGAGTTAACAGTTTTTCTAACTTTTTTGACTGGTGCCACCACACAATATATATATATATATATATATTATATATATATATATATATATATATATATATATATATATATATATAGTTTTAATTTAGTGCTTCCCCTGTAATGCCAGTAGATAATGATCCTCCTACAAAGCAGTATATAATGCCCCCCTATAGTGCCAGAATATAATGCTCCTCCTGTAGTGCCAGAATATAATGTTCCCCATGCCGCCCTGTAGTGCAACCAGATAATGCCTCCTCTGTAGTTTCACCCCTAGTAAATATAATTCTTCCTCCTTGGTGCCCCCAGTAGATAATGTCCCCCTCTATAGTGGCAATTAAATATAATGGTGCCCTGAGTAGGTAATGCTTCCCCTGTAGTGTAATTTAAATACAGGTACATATAATGCGTCCATCCACCACCTTCTTGGTGCTCACAGTAGCACTGAGTTTTAGTGTTTAAAGAAACCCACACACTTGCCTTACACCCACCATCTGCAGTACAGGCCACAGTCTTAACTGTCTCCTGTGATGCCATGTAACGGCAGAGGCGGTCTCAATTACTGTACATCACCACTCTTTCATCGGGTCTCAGGCGACGACCCAGCTCAAAAGGTCATGGTGATATCATCCTGACGTCTTGCGCCCTTACACTACCTCATAGGCTTCAGACCTAGCAGCCAAAGGTGTACAAGGCTGAACAGCCACAAACTCGGCCATGTTTGTCCCCCCATTATGGATAGCAAAGTGGCACCCTACTCTTGTCTACTCGCCGTCCAAGCCCTGGCCACTACTACCTCTAAACAGAGAGCGTACTGCCTTGTATGTTCCAAACTATGCCACTATTGTTTCTGCCACATGTCATTATTCTGATCACTTATAGGGTAGAGAGTTTAACTTTTACTAATATAATTTAAAATTGCCCACAAACATAAATATATGGTCAGACGCACCCTGTATAACAACCCAGATGCAATAATAAATAGTTGTGCAAACAAAACACAATAATATGCAACGATAACAGCCAGCCCTCGTGGACGCCATATGCCTCACCTGTGTGGGCCACTGCGGACTGTCACATACATTGACAGGGAGTGAGCCCTACTTCAACTAAGCGGTCCAGAAGAAATACCAGCGCTGGTCCTCTACATATCTACATATCTATGTCCCCTGAGGAATTGGTGATGTATGCCAAGGAAACGTGTTTGGACAATCTTGTTGACATTTTATGTTTCTTAGCTTCTAGGGATTCCCTGTGTCTCCCCTGTTACGAACGCTGAGCAGTCTACCCCTGTTCTAGGGACAACCAGGCTAGCTAGGATGCCCATAGCTATTTGGGGTGATTTTTTTGCTCCTGCGTAACTTATTGGATAGCTTAGTTTGGATAGGGCTCTATAGGGGCAGAGACCCAACATCCCTAGCTTAGGGCTGTCTGTTATAGTTGCATATTATTCTGTTTTGTTTGCACAACTATTTATTACTGCATCTAGGTTGTTATACAGGGTGCGTTTGACCGTATATTTATGTTTGTGGGCAATTATTTTAAATTATATTAGTAAAAATTATATTTTAACTGTCTATCCTATAAGTGATCAGTGTTTTGAGTCTAGAGGGTGACTATGCCTTATCCAAGTGTTAAAGCGGTCATTTTGGCTTGTTTATACTTTCACATGTCATTATTACCTCATTATTACCTCACCCACTGTACTCGTGCTGCTCTAGAATAAGGCTAGAATTTTTCTACCTTGTTTAGAACAAGAAACTTTTTCTTCTGACAACACTTCCATGTGCATTTAGCCCAATGTATGCAGGCTTGATCCCAACAAGCCACTTTTTTTGAGAAGTAGCACTTGTGCATGTCATATGGGCAGGTATTCTGTCCCTGTGAAGGCATACATTTTGGATGCTTGGTCCCCATACAAGCCACCTTTTTTCATATAACATCATGTGTGCTTAAAAGCTATCTGCCCTCGATAAGGGATACTTTTTGGAAGCACCCCAATCTGGCTCCTAGGTCCTGTTGAACATACATTCATCATCCTCACCCTCCCGACCACCATTATCAGACTGTGATATATCATGGTGGGCTCCTTGGCCCCCTCCTAATTCTCTACTTTGTATTTTACCTTACTCCCACTCCTCACTAACACTGCTCCCACTGCCATCACTGGGGCTACAGGTGCCACTTTTACCACGGCAACCACAAACACAGCTATACAGGGTGTCCCTTGCCTCTGCCTGAATCTCTTCCTCAGGGCAGTCCAAACACTGAATGCCCTTTTACTGGATTCATCCAAAGGAGGGGCGTAGCTATAGAGGGTGCAGAGGTAGCAGTCACTACCGGGCCCAGGAGCCTGAGGGGGCCCGAAGACCCATGTGTCATATAGGAAGATACAGGTATTAGAGAAAGTGCATGCTGAGAGGGCTCTGTAATACATTTTGCACTGGGGCCCAGAATCTTCAACTTACACCTCTGATCCAAAGCAAACCTAAAAAGCTTTGGCTTCATTTTGCGGATTAATTTTTGTGAAACTCATAATGAACCTGGTTCATTAAAAACCAGTTCACTCATCCTTGCTTGTCATGTATGTGTACGGGTTAGCTATCAAAGCTGAGAGGGATAGTGACTTGGGAGAGATATTTATGGTGTATGGGGAGCTTTAGGGCCATTGTGTTCAACAGTTATATTTCAGTATTTATGTGGATACTCAGACAGCCAATTAAAAAAAAAAATCACAACATACTGTATAAAAAGATATGTATAATAAAAACCTCATTTAAATAATAAAGCACGTTATTATATTTCTATAGTGGGATCCTGTTGTATACAGAGGAATGAGAACATCCTGTGCTATATTTCCTGCTTTGTATAGTCATTTGTGCTTTGAATTATTTGCCTTGTGAACAAAATTCTCAGTTGGATTTTTCTGTCTGGCAGGAGAGTACACGGTTATGACAACACATTTTCACTTGAAGCGAAAAATTGGTTATTTCGTGATTCAGACTTATCTCCCCTGCATCATGACAGTCATTTTGTCTCAGGTGTCATTCTGGCTGAACAGGGAGTCTGTGCCTGCAAGAACAGTCTTTGGTGAGTAAAGTTAGCAGAGCACTTATTTATGACATTTTTATCACCATGTTTTATTTTTTTCAATGAATCACATTTATATACAATCTATGTAATACAGAGTCACATGTAATGTGAAATTATAATTACAGCAGTTCATAGGATGATCTCCAGATCAGTTTATGTCCACATTTTTCATACTTAGTAGAACCCGCCTAACAATTTATAGAGTGTGGTGTGTCTCAGCTAGTACCAACTGGGCACAACATATTTTGCACTGAAATGTCATATGTTAAAAATTGCAATTTTCACTTGCATGGTCCGCTGCGCATTCATTTCTGCAAAATACTCATGGCATCAAAATGCTAACTTCACCCCTTAATAAATATCTTAAGGGATGTAGTTTCCAAAATGAGGTCACTTCAAGGGGGTTCCATTTAGTATTTCACCCAGAGCGTCTACAGTTGTCAGAACAAATGGTGTAATTTACCAAATTGGGCCTCAAAATTTGCATGGTGCTGTTTTACTCCTGAGCCCTCTCTTACGTTCAGGCAAAAAAATAGTGGATGTTTCTAAAACCTGGAAAAACAGCATAATAATATGAAGGCTGACTTTCCACGCCGGCACAAAATGGAAACAAGATATTGGGCGCTGAAATGGCATATCTGTGGAAAAATTGTTACGGTATTTTCACTTTGCACCATTTTGCATTAATTTTTACCAAACACAAGTCAAAATGCTCACTACATCCCTTATAAATACATTGAGGTATTTAGTTTCCAAAATTAGGTCACTTTTAAGGGGTTTTCACCCTTACAGCTTCTACAGTTTTAAGCACAAGCAGTGAAATCATCACATTGGTCCTCAAAATGTTCTTTTACTCCTGAGCCCTCTCATACGTTCAAGCAAAGGAATAGGGGCAGATGTTGGATGTTTCTAAAACCAGTAAGCATAACATAATAACTAAAGGGCTGACCTTTCATAATAGCACACAATAGGCACAAAATATTGGGCACTGAAATAGCATACCAGTGGCAATGGCAATTTTCACTTGAACAACATCTGTGGGGTCAAAATGCTCTCTGTATCTCTTGAAAAATTTCTTGGGGAGTGTAGTTTCCTAAATGCAATCACATTTTGGGGGTTTCCCCTGTTAGGGGTACCACAGGGTCTCTACAAACCATGGCTCATGCAACATGGCTCCTGAAAACCATTTTAGTAAAATCTGCTCTCCAAAAGCCATATAGTGCCTCTTCCCTTCTGAGTCCTGCAGAGTGCCCATACAGCCGTTTACAAGCACATTTAGGGTGTTACTATATTCACAGAGAAAATGGGTAAGAGATTGTAGGGTGCATTTCCTCTTTTTACCCCTTGTGAAAATGAAAATGTGGGGCTAAAGCAGCATTTTAATGTAAAACATGTAATTTTTCACTTCCCCACTTTCTACATCCTATGAAATACCTCAGCGTTTCTTCAAATGCAATATGGCATCCAAAAACATTTTGGCAAACTCTGCCCTCTAAAAGCCAAATGGCGCTCTTTCCCTTCTGAGTCCTGTGATGTGCCCATACAGCAATTTACAACCATATACATGGTATTGTCGTATTCAGGAGAAAATGGGTAACAAATTACGGGGGATTTTATCCTGTTAACCTCTGTGATAATGAAATATGTGGGTGTATAGCAACATTTTATTTGAAAAAATTTAATTTTTAATTTTTATGGCCAAGGTTTTCTAAATTCTATGAAACACTTCTTAGGCTAACATGCTCAGTAAACCAGTCCTTCAAAATCAACTTGCAGGATAACAGGCCGAACTGGATGGACAGATATCTTTTTTCGGCCTTTTAAACTATGTTACTATGTTATCCTCCAAAATCTATATGATACTTCTTCCCTTTTGATCCCTGCGGTGTGCCCATATAGCAGTTTAGAACTACATTTGGGCTGTTTCTGTAAACTGCAGAATCAGTGTAATAAATATTGAAGTTTGTGTTTCTGTTTACCTTTGATGTTTTACAGGGAAAATGGATCAAAATGAAAAATCTGCTGAAAAAGTGAACTTTTTAAATTTCGCCTCTATTTGGCTTCAATTTCTATGGAACACCTGAAGGGTTGACCACATTTTTAAAAAAAAAAAAGTTTTGAATCATTTGAGGGGTGTAGTTTCAAAATGTGGTCATTTTATGGGCGGTTTGTATTATGTAAGCCCCTCAAAGGAATTCATAACGTTTTTGCTAAATTTTATTAAAAATGTGAAAAATGGCTTTTCAAATTCTAAGAGTTCTACTGTCTTAAAAAAATAAAATTACGTGTACAAAATAATATCAATGTAAAGTAAACATATGGGAAATGTTAAGTAATAACTATGTATGAGGTATAAATCTCTTAAAAGCAGATACATTCAAATGTAGAAAATTGCAAATTTTTCCACATTTTCTGTAAATTTGGGATTTTTTTATAAATAAAGGTAAAGCATATCGACTTAAAGTTATTATTAACATGAAGTACAATGTGCCATGAGAAAATATTCTCAGAATTGCCTAGATGAGTAAAAACATTCAAAAGCTATTACCACATAAAGTGACAAGCCAGATTTTCAAAATTTGTCTTGGTCCTTAAGGTGAAAAATGGCTTGTTAATGTGAATGATGAACAATTGTCTTGTTTTACATTCTGAATGAATAATTATTGTTACAAATAATTAATATAAATGGCCATTAAATTAACCTTAGTCAGTTTTTACCTTGTATCACGCTTTTGAGGTCCCTAAATCTGTATTGATTACCTTTCTTAGTCTATTTTTATCATAGTCAGCGCTTTGTTATTCTGAATACTTTCCATAGACATAGATTTAAAATATAATAGGTACCCTGAGAAACCAAAATTTCTGCAATAGTCTAAATAATCATACAATCATACAGTGATGAAATAAGTATTTGATACACTAGAGATTTTGTACGTTTTCCCACCTACAAAGAATGGAGAAGTTTGTAATTTTTATCTTCAACTGTGAGAGATAGACTCAAAAAAAATCCAGAAAATCACAAAGGATGAGTTTTAAATAATTAATTTGCATTTCATTGCATGGGATCATTTGCATTTGATCACCTACCAACCAGCAAGAATTATGGCTCTCATAGACCTGTTAGTTGTTAAAAGCCCTCCTACTCTGCACTCATTACCTGTATTAATTGCACCTGTTTGAACTTGTTACCTGTATAAAAGTCACCTGTCCGTATAATCAATGACACTCCAACCTCTCCACCATGGCCAAGACCGAAGAGCTGTCTAAGGACACCGGGGACAAAATTGTAGACCTGCTCAAGGCTGGGATGGGCTACAGGACAGTAGGCAAGCAGCTTGGTGAAGTGTTCCTATGATAAAAATTACAGACCTCTCCATTCTTTGTAGATAGGAACACTTGTAAAATCATCAGTGTATCAAATACTAATTTTCCCCACTGTATGCTTGCTGCAGGAGTAACTCCATTCCTCACTACCCCATTTGAATGAGATTACTTATTTAGGGAAAAAACATGGTTATTCCTGGAGGGTGATTCACTGACATGGCATGGCAAGATTTTCAGCCAATTTACCACCAACAGGCCACTCTGACTTGACCATGTGACACTTGGTTAAACTTTTCTAAAGTAAATGATAATTTGTACAGATAGTGATTATATTTTTATATACTATCTCTGTCAAAACTCGTTTTCTCATTAAATCTTCTTAGGCTACTTGCACACCTGTGGTAAGGTATCCTGCAGGCTGTTCCAGCAGTTCACTGTATCTAGCATAACCAGATAGGGCTGTGCACCTCCCATCGACTATAATGGGATGTGGCCAGTTTCCAGCATGAGCACTGGGTTTCGGCCATACAAAAACTGGTGCATACTCAATGGGCTCCAGCTGTGAATTCTGTGTTATCTGGCTAGACTGGATCCGGTGAATTCTGGTAGGCTGTTCATCAGCAAGAACTGCCTACCGGATACCGTACCTTACTAGAGGTGTAAAAGTAGCTTTACAATTGCTAAATTTGCTAAAAAATACTGTGGCAATAAACTTCCAAAATGTGGCATTGCTTCAAGGGATGCAAGACTTTTCTGTAGAACTCCTTATGTGGTGGGTAATCTGGATTATTATGGATCAGGATTCACTCTTTTCCCCATTTTTAAAACTAAAACATGCAGTTATAAAAATCATGTGACATTAGTATAAATGAAAGATATTATTATATCCGACTTCCAACCAGAAATATGTTATGCAGCTGTTCATATATATATATATTTTTTTTTTTACTTTCATTTATTGCTGTTTCCAGCCGACCTTCCCATGGGCTATGTTCTGTACATCTTTTGTAATGTAAGAAGAAAATACAATGGCTAGAAAATAGTATCTTTATAGTGACCATATTACCGTGTGTAAATACAGTACATCAGAGGACATTGCAAAGATCTGTCAAAAAGCTATACCTATGAAAGCTCAGATGACCGGGGGCACACATGAAATATAATAAAAGATATTTTTATTGCCAGCAAAGGACGGGATTTTCACTTTAACAGTAGTTAGACTGTGGATTATACTGCAAGGGATGTAGTAATGGTACAGTAAAAAGATTGGAGAACTTTATGGGAAATCTATCATAAAATATAATGCACGTTGTAGGTTTTAGTGAAACCAGGTTAGTATACTAGTAAGCGGTAAAGGTATCTGTGAACCTAGCATCTGGTAGGGCTGACTCTACTAATAAAAACATGCCTTTTTTCTCCTTTTCATTGATGTATTTATGAGAATTAGTTGTTTTAAAAAATATGCAAGTTAGGGATTAAGTACATTGATGGTAGGCCATAGCCACTTGTTGCACCTTAGCTTCATCACTCTGCTTTCCAGGACAATGTCTCCCCCACTTGATTGGCAGAGCCAGGTGTCCAGTTTATAATCTCTCCTGACTCTGTAGTCCTGCACCTGTGCCGTCCCGTTCATCCTCAGTGAATGTGCAATACATTTTACTGTCCTGACCCCTCTACCAAGAAGACTACAGTGCAACAACTTGAGCAAGAGTGTCCAGAGAAGTACAGCAAAGGAACTAAGGTGCACCGAGTGCCTAGGGCCAACTCTGGTGCACTTTATTTAATATACAAATTAGAGTTTAAGCGCACTAATGGCAGGCCCTAGTCACTCGGTGCACCTTAGCTCCTCCACTGTTCCATGGGCACACTCCCCTCCACTTGATTGACAGAGCTAATTCATCAACTAACCAAAATGATGTTTTAATATATGCAAATGAGCCTCTAGTAGCAACACGGGTGTTACCATTACACCTAGTGGCTTTGCTCTCTCTGCAGCTGCCATGTCCTATCCAATTTGATTAAAAGCAGTGTAAATGTCATCAAATCTGGCCCTGTCAAGGTACAGAGGGAGCGGCAGTTGCAGAGAGAGCAGAGCCTCTAGGTGTAATGGCCACGCCCCCGTTGCTCCTAGAGGCTCATTTGCATATATTCAAACATAATTTTTCTCAGCAATGTGGGCACATATAAACATGGGACCAACACAGATGTCTTCAGCTGCCCAGGGCACATACAAAAGGTCAGCCAGTTTCATAGTAACATAGTAACATAATAGTTTATAAGGCCAAAAAAAGACATCTGTCCATCCAGTTCGGCCTGTTTTCCTACAAGTTGATCCAGAGGAAGGCAAAAAAACCCTGTGAGGTAGAAGCCAGTTTTCCCCACCTTAGGGAAAAAAATTCCTTCCCAACTCCAATCAGGCAATGAGAATTACTCCCTGGATCAACGACCCCTCTCTAGTAACTATAACCTGTAATATTATTACCCTCCAAAAATATATCCAGGCCCCTCTTGAACTCTTTTAGTGAACTTACCATCACCACCTCCTCAGGCAGAGAGTTCCATAGTCTCACTGCTCTTACAGTAAAGAATCCTCTTCTATGTTTGTGTACAAACCTTCTTTCCTCCAGACGCAGAGGATGGCCCCTCATCACAGTCACAGTCCTGGGGATAAATAGATCGTGGGAGAGATCTCTGTACTGACCTCTGATATATTTATACATAGTTATTAGATCTCCCCTTAGTCGTCTTTTTTCTAAAGTGAATAAGCCTAAATTTGATAATCTTTCTGGGTACTGTAGTCCACCCATTCCAGTTATTACTTTAGTTGCCCTTCTCTGAACCCTCTCCAGCTCTGCTATGTCTGCCTTGTTCACAGGAGCCCAGAACTGTACACAGTACTCCATGTGTGGTCTGACTAGTGATTTGTAAAGTGGCAGGACTATGTTCTCATCACGGGCATCTATGCCTCTTTTGATGCAGCCCATTATCTTATTGGCCTTGGCAGCAGCTGTCTGACACTGGTTTCTGCAGCTTAGATTTCTGTTCACTAAAATTCCTAGGTCCTTTTCTATGTCAGAGTTACCCAATATTTTACCATTTAGTATGTACTGGTGATTTGCATTATTCCTTCCCATATGCATAACTTTACATTTGTCAGTGTTAAACCTCATCTGCCACTTCTCTGCCCAAGCCTCCAGTCTATCCAGATCCATCTGTATCAGTGTACTGTCCTCTTCTGTGTTAATTACTTTACACAGTTTAGTGTCATCTGCAAAAATTGATATTTTACTGTGCAAGCCTTCTACAAGATCATTAATAAATATATTGAAGAGAATAGGGCCCAATACTGCCAATACTGACCCCTGTGGTACCCCACTAGTTACAGTGACCCAATCTGAGTATGTACCATTAATAACCACCCTCTGTTTTCTATCACTGAGCCAGTTACTTACCCACATACAGACATTTTCTCCCAGGCCAAGCATTCTCATCTTATATACTAACCTTTTATGTGGTACAGTGTCAAATGCTTTGGAGAAGTCCAGATATACGACATCCATTGATTCGCTGCGGTCCAGTCTAGAACTTACCTCCTCATAGAAACTGATTAAATTGGTTTGACATGACCGATCCCTCATGAAGCCATGCTGATATGGAGTAATTTGCTTATTTTCATTGAGGTACTCCAAGATAGCATCTCTTAGAAAACCCTCAAACAGTTTACCCACGACAGATGTTAAACTTACCGGCCTATAGTTCCCGGGCTCTGTTTTTGGACCCTTTTTGAATATTGGCACCACATTTGCTATGCGCCAATCCTGTGGAACACTCCCCGTCAGTATAGAGTCCTTAAATATCAGAAATAAGGGTCTGGCGATGACATTACTTAATTCTCTTAGGATACGGGGGTGTATGCCATCCGGTCCTGGCGATTTGTCTATTTAAATCTTTTTAAGACGCAGCTCTACTTCTTCCTGGGTCAGACAGGGCACTTTTAATGGGGAATTTACTTTTATATTCTGCATTTCATCTGACAGTTTATTTTCCTCAGTGAATACAGTGGAGAAAAAGATATTTAGTAGCTTTGCTTTCTCCTCATCGCTCTCTGCAACTCCCCCCTCATTACTCTGTAAGGGGCCGACACCTTCAGGTTTATACTTTTTACCATTTATATAATTAAAGAACATTTTAGGGTTAGTTTTACTTTCTTTGGCGATTAATCTCTCGGTCTCTAGTTTGGCTGTTTTTATTTGTCTTTTACATATTCTATTTTTTTCCTTGTAGTTTTTCAATGCTTCCTCGCTCCCCTCCTGTTTTAGTGATTTAAATGCTTTCTGTTTGTCATCTATTGCTTTCTTTACAGTTCTTTTTATCCACATTGGTTTTTTCTTGTTCCTTAACCTTTTATTCCCATAAGGTATGTACCTCTCACAATTAGATATTAGGATGCTTTTAAAAATATCCCATTTTGTGGCTGTATTTTTATTTTTGAGGACTTTGTCCCAGTTAGTTAGGCCTATGGCCTCTCTTAGTTGGCTAAATTTAGCTTTTTTGAAGTTAGGTATTTTTGTTCCTCCCTGAAGAAACGCTCTTTTGAATGACAATTGGTAGGTTATTATATTATGGTCACTATTTCCTAGGAGTCCCCCGACCTGCACATCTGTTGTTCTGTCAGGTCTATTGGTTAATACTAAGTCCAGTATGGCCGTCCCTCTAGTTGGGTCCTGAACCAGTTGGGAAAGGTAATTGTCTTTGGTTATTTCCAAGAACCTGTTTCCTTTATGAGATATACAGGTTTCAGTTTTCCAGTCTATATCTGGGTAGTTGAAATCCCCCATAATAACGACCTCATTATGATTTGCCACCTCGTCTATTTCGTTTAGAAGTAGATTTTCTATGGGCTCTGGTATACTAGGGGGTTTATAATAAACTCCTATTAGTATTTTATTATTGTTTTTGGCTCCATTTATTTCTACCCACAGTGACTCCACATCTTCATGTCCCTCACTTATATCTTCCCGCAGTGTGGGCTTTAGACAGGACTTTACATAAAGGCAGACCCCCCCCATAGGTATAAATCTGCTGACAGGTGCCCTTTAACAATCTGTTATCCATAAACAAGAGCTAATGCAAAAATTATTTCTCTTTTGGATAACCCAGGATGTGCAGGTCTAGCAGAAGACAATTTAGCGCTGATCTTGGAACCAATAATCAGATCAGGATGGGTGTACCAGAAGCCCAGCCAGTGCAACTGACAAGGCTCATGGGGCCAGTAAGAAAAAGGGCCCACCACAGTCTTTTCAAGAAAACACCAGTGTATCCTAATATCTACTTATTTGCATGTAAAGGACTGTTAACTGTTGTCATAGCTGTTACTGGTGGATTATTTTGTATGTCATTATACATCTGGCTAGAAAGCAGTTCAACATACTACTGGTACATAAAAGGGGCCCACATACTATTCTTTTACAGGAACCCATTACAGTTTATGTCTGCCTCTGTACCACATCTCCTATTAAACATTATTGATAGACGGTTTGCATGTGCAATTGTAAAAAAAAATACTTAAAAGTGAGCTAGTCCTATGCAGACAGAGGATGGGCCTTCAGAAATATTTACTCTGTTGGACTCAAGGAACATCAGTCAAACTCTGTCTATATTGAATGTCAGTCGCCCATCCTTACACGCTAAATGCAATAAACATGCTAATAAATTAGCAGTCAGTTGCCTTACCAATATGTTTTGGTGGAATGGTAGAATTTCTACCAAATGTCTGCAGACAGCAAATAAAGCCACTGACCACTAGGGGGAAATCAAAGAGTGTGTTAAACGTCTCCTAGAGGAGGACCCTTCTTTGTAATATAATTGATCAACAACAGATAGGGGTTATCGACCTAATCTTTGTTGCTAAAATTTTCAATAGAAAATCTATTACATTCTCCACAGGCGTTAGAATGATTTTCAGTGTGGTGAGATAACTGACTGGGATATAGAAAATTAGTTTTTAGACATGATACTTTTTCCAATAAAGTGTTTTTTGTTATATGTAGTAGCATTGTTTAAAATTCTGAAGAATCCTTTTTTTTATGAGAGAATATAGGTTTTTATAAATAAAGTGTACATACTGTATGGGCAGACACTTTGCACTGGACAACTAAGCAGCCCAGTTCTTGCTACTTAGTTTTGTGAATTTTAACTTTGTAAAACCCTGTTAAAGGGGTTGCCCTGCCATTTACATTGACACCCCCCCCCCGATCAGCTATTTGAAGAGGGGCGACACTCCATGATAGCGCTGCTTATACTTCACTACTCGTCGTCTACCATGGTGCATCTCATTACTAATAACAACCCCCTTTATTGACTCAACAGTATGCTCCCCAATAGAAAATAACAAAATCATATCACCTCACTCCCATTCCATAGCGTCTTCTGCAATGCAGTGCAGGACATATGTCAGTCTTCTTCCAGTCTGCATCCTGAGCGTGTCCTGACTCAGACGGCACAATTAAAATAGCCTAATCGTACAGCCTGCGTCATCCTCTCAGAGGCTTCAGGCCTAGTGCTTGTGACCTATGACAGTGATCAGCAGGACGGTAAGACATACCGTATTTTTCGCTTTATAAGACGCACCCGAAGATAAGACGCACCCCAGATTTTAGAGTAGGAAAATAAGAAAAAAATATTTTTCATCAGACCCATAAATTTCAGGACATCACATCAGACCCCCATCAGACCTCAGATCAGCCCAGTGTGCCCACATCAGACCTCAGATCAGCCCAGTGTGTCCCCCTCAGACCTCAGATCAGCCCAGTGTGCCCCTATCAGACCTCAGATCAGCCCAGTGTGTGCCCATCAGACCTCAGAACAGCCCAGTGTGCTCCCATCAGACCTCAGAACAGCCCAGTGTGCTCCCATCAGACCTCAGAACAGCCCAGTGTGCCCCCATCAGACCTCAGAACAGCCCAGTGTGCCCCCATCAGACCTCAGGTCAGCCCAGTGTGCACCAATCAGACCTCAGAACATCCCAGTGTGTCCCCATCAGACCTCAGAACAGCCCAGTGTGTCCCCATCAGACCTCAGAACAGCACAGTGTGCCCCCATCAGACCTCAGAACAGCCCACTGTGCCCCCATCAGACCTCAGAACAGACCAGTGTGCCCCCATCCGACCTCAGATCAGCCCAGTGTGCCCCCATCAGACATCAGAACAGCCCATTGTGCCCCCATCAGACCTCAGAACAACCCACTGTGCCCCCATCAGACCTCAGATCAGCCCAGTGTGCCACCATGAGACCTCAGAACATCCCAGTGTGTCCCCATCACACCTCAGAACACCCAAGTGTGTCCCCATCAGACCTCTGAACAGCCCAGTGTGCCCCATCAGACCTCAGAACAGCCCAGTGTGCCCCTATCAGACCTCAGATTAGCCCAGTGTGCCCCCATCAGACCTCAGATTAGCCCAGTGTGCCCCCATCAGGCCTCAGATCAGCCCACCCAGCCCCATAACAATAAGATAAAAACCTCTCTTACCTGTCCTGCGCCGCGGCTCCGCTCCGGGTCCGGCACTCCTCTCGCTTCTAAGGCTGGCGCTGCGGCGCAGGACAGGTAAGAGAGGTTTTTATTTTATTTATATGTGGCTGGGTGGGTTGATCTGAGGTCTGATGGGGGTGCCGCAGCTAAAACATACAAGTGAGCGCTTCCATAATGGAAGTGCTCACTTGTATTCGCTTTATAAAACGCACCACAATTTTCCCCCTCCTTTTGGGGGGAAAAAAGTGCATCTTATAAAGCGAGAAATACGGTAATCTATCATGCCCCCTCACAGCACTAGGGATCATGCACATGACCATGGATTTCATCTGCATTTTTTGAAGCTTGAATACAAACCCATTCACTTCAGTTTGGGCCGCAAAAGAAAGGGACAGCGCACTGTGTGCTGTCCACATCCGTGTGTTTGTTTTGCGGCACCAGCAAAAAAAATAGAATATGTCCTATTCTTGTTTGTTTTATGGACAAGGATAGGATTGTTCTATAGAGGTGATTACATCTGTGTTTTACGGGTCCGCAATTTGAAAACCATAAAAATGGCAACAGTTGTGTGTATGAACCCTTATACTGTATCATCACCCTGAGAACTTTGACACAGTTTAATGTAGAGTAGCAATCAGCAATGAAATATTGACTAGGCCAGTCATGTATACCCCCTCATCCTACGGCGTGTACTCTCTTGGGTTCACATACTGCAGGTTGAGAAACACTGCACTATTGGACCTAGGAAAAGCTTTTTAAAGCAAAGAAATATTTTATTTTGGCCTAATATCATGATATAAGTACATGTAATAATTTCCCAGTTTACTGATTATTATACTCCTTTTACCTAACATAAACCATATTTTTCAGACTATAGGACACACCTAGGATTTGGAGGAGGAAAATGAGAAAAAAAATATTTTCGATCAGACCTCAGACCAGACCCACAAGTCAGACGCTTTCTTGATCATACCTCAGATTTTACCCTAATCAGACCTCCAATCCTCATCAGAACTCCATTCTTTATCAGACCTCAGATTATCAGACCAAAATAAGACCCCCAAACTCCATCAACCTCACATAAGACCCCCTCAGCCTCCCATCAGACCCCCCAGTCTCCATTAGCCTCAGATCAGCCCCCCATCAGACCCTCCCAGCCCACATCAGACGCAGATCAGATGCCCAATCAGCCTCAGATTGGACCCTCCAGCCCCAATTAGCCTGAGATGGGACCCCACAGCCCCCATCAGGCTAAAATCAGACCCCCATCAGCCTCAGATCAGACCCCTAATCAGACCCTATCAGCTTCAGATCAGACCCCCCTAGTCCCACTTATCCTCAAATTGTACACTCCAGCCCCCATCAGACCCCAGATCAGGCGTTTTAAAAAAAAAACTTACATTCCTTGCTCTGGACAGCGCCTCATATCCATGACTCACGACTCCATCCATCTTCCAGGTACAACTGTGTACTGTGACCTGACAGAGCACAGTATCAGGTCATAGTGCATGCCCACATACACTAAGTCTTCCCGCTGTGCACGATCAGGACACCACAGCGAGACCCAGAACAAGACCAGGAAAGTTTAGAACACACCAGCACAGCACTATCCTCACCTCTCCGTGTCTCCCGCTTGCTAATGACCGCTTCCATTATGAAAGCGGTCATTAGCATTCAGACTATAACACGCACTGCTACTTTTCCCCCATTTTTTGGGGAAAAAAGTGTCTTATAGTCTGAAAAATACAGTATGTCTCTTTGTTCTGTCTTTTTATACAATCTAATACAGAATACACTTGTATTTACAAATCAGACACCCTTAGCCGTCTAAATTGCATTGTCATGTACATTTTCTACAGCTGGTGCACTGTTTTGTGAGCACATGCAGACTTTGCCATGTATTATTGCTGATTTGTTGTACAGTGATAAATAGTCCCAGAGGTTGCTTTCAATGAAATCTCTCACCACACATTAAGATTCTTCCCGTGTTTTGAGTGTTATTGGAGATGTTGTCCAGACAGTGAAAAAGCAAAAAGTGTTTGTTTCACTTATTAAAATATATTCTTGAAAAGCTCTTGAGGATGTAACAGTTCCACCCCTCGGGGAAATGTGTCAGAATAAATAATATGTGGAGAGAGTTCAGTTTATATCATATGTACTGTATATATCATGTGAAGGGAAAACAGACATTTCACATATTTAAAATCAGCCTAAAGCATTGCTTAAATCAGATACAAAGTAGCAAACACATTTCATAATGAAAGATTTTGCTTTAGAACTGCGTTATGATTAAGCTATTTGAGACAATTTAGCAGCATAAAGTAATGAGAAAATGTAAAATGCAACTTGACACTTAGAGCAGTTCTATGAGGTTTCATCGGTCACTGGGAAGTATAGATATTGTGATAACAAATCAACACCAAATGGAAAAAAGAAGAAAACAAAGCAAGATACTAAATCAGATTAAAAAGCAGTCGGAGTAAAATTGCAGTCATTCATTTCAATGGGCCTGTGAAAATTTTTCACGCATCATCTTTGCGTTCAGGAAAAATCCCAGCATGTTCTATATTGTGCGTTTTTCACGCAACCCTGGCTCCATAGAAGTGAATGGGGCAATGTGCTTTTCACTCATGGTTTCACTGATGGTTTTTTTCACGTGCATGCATCCAGATGCAATCCCAACAGAAAAACCACACACACTGAATGTTAATCGAAGGCAACACTGATTGAACTTGCATACAAAACCATACATTTTTTTCCTGAACCGATCCTGATACAATCCGTATCATTCGTGTGAAAGAGGCCTAAGGAGGTCTGTCACTGCGGAGAAATCCTTACATATCTGCTCCCCATCGCTCCTTTCCGGCTCTATGCCTCCGAGGATCTCTTGTCTGTCAACTTGCGCATGGACAGGGTCATGTGCCCTGCTTCAGCCAATGACTGGTCTTAGCTTTGACATGTCCCTAAGTGGCATGTGACCCAACAGTGATGGCTGTTAGGGACACGTCACCACTGTTCCCTGTTTCTACCAGTGCTGGAATTAACACATTGAATGGAGCTGAAATCAAAGTTCTGTTCAAAGTGTAGTGATAGGGCCCAGTTACTACAGCTCAGGTTCCATACGATGGAATTTTAGGATCCTTTATTCCTCCTGAGAAGGCATTATTTTAGACTTTAATAAGTTGTCAATAAGTAATTCACCTCAATTCTATCATTGTCTATCCACAGATTGCAAGATTCAGCTCTCTGCTGGAAAGGAATTAAGTTGCTTTATCACTTTTTAGGTTAGGGAATTTGTTCTTATCTACAGCTCTATCCTGGTATGATCAGTGTCCCTAAGGTTTCCCAAATGATGTTACCTTCATGTACTGCAGTGAAGTCATTAATATGCATGAACTATTTTTACTTTAAAATCCCTCCTTATTGTTTCCTTGGGGCTACATGCCAGAAGCTGTTTTAAATTGCAGCGTGTCTTCAAGAATCAAATGATCTAAGTGCAGTCTCTGTTCTCATTACCCCCCAATGATATGTACTATATCTCAGTATATAGTTTATAAAGCAGGTAGATACTGTAGGTTGTTTTGATTAAGATCTGTAGACAGTTGGTATCAGACATGATAAATGGCTCATTAAAATTCTGTGTCCTTCAGGTTATTGATAGGCATCTTGGTGATAAATGCTGGCATTTAAATTGAGAGTAGTTACTACCTCATTCTGGGACATATAACCTTCTAGGACATGTTTGGTTCTATGTGCTGTGTTAGTAGCACCTTCTTCTATATTAGAACAGAATAGTCTTTTCTATTTGAAGGAAATTCTTAAAGTACATCATGTTCTAAAATGTGAACTTTTCAGAGTACATTGGTTGTGATGCCTGTATTTCCAGCTAAACATCTCCAAATCACTTCCATACAGAGGTTTTACATTTCCTTTTGAGATTATGGAAAATTCGTATATTTTCAAAGCAGAACCTATTACTTTATTTCTTATGATGTCCCATAAATACAGTGTATTTCAGGAAAACATCCAGGTGCTCACCTAGATCCATAGATGAAAAGCAGCTCAGTAGCCTGGCTCTTGCACGTCTTTATGAGTCAAGAACATTTGAAGAAAGTATTTTTCAGCTATAAGATATTGCTCTACATAGTAAGAGAGCAGTAGAAAATTTCACTTGCTTTTAAAATACTGTAACTGCTTTTATTAGAACAGACAATAAACCTTATACAACTCCATAACAATCTTTGATGGATGATCTCTTATAGTCTGATTAAGGAGTCAGTTTGGTGAAGGCAACATTTGCCCAGAGGACATGTATATGTTATTGATGGGGTCCTGGAGAACCATCCAGGAGCCAGGAAGCACAGCTGCTGTAATTTGTCTTCTGGTCTGACACTCTCAAGACATCCATTTTTCTCAGACCCAAAGACCCTTGTGCCACATAAGAAGACACTGGTATTATAGAAAGTGCATACTGGTCAAGTTACACCTCTGGCTGGAGGGAAAGGGTTAGGTCAAGAATTTGTCATGACGTGGGGTGGTCCGTTTCAATTTTTGCCTGAGCTCGCCCTGCCCCCTGCCACAAAGCACTGAGGGAAGGGGGCCCAAGCTGAACTCTTGCACCAGGGCCCATAAGATTTTAGCTGTGCCCCTGGTCGTTGTATATTACTACAATGGCTGGCCTTTGTTTTCTCCAGGAAAATCAGCTTTTTGCCAGTGATGTCAGGAGCCAGACAAGACATTTGTTTCCTGCCAGCTTTGTAAATAGGAAAGTTGCTGAAAATGTCAATAAGTTAGTGGCACAAAAAGTTATATGATTAATGCAGGCAAATCACTGTTTCCTTTCTGAAAAACACATACAATATTGTATCAGTTCTTAAAAGACTGTTAGATGTTATTTATCATGACAAAATAGTTGTTTTTTTTAGCCAGATATTGTATATGGCAGTTAAGGTTGCTCTTTTGTTCTGTAATTGACCAAATGCTGTATGTGACAAGTGAATTATTTGAATGACAGTAGGTCATACTTAACAAGTAAGGTAGCAGTCAATAGGATCCACCAATGTTTGCATGTTGTGTACAGTATGGCCAGGTTGAGGACCTATAGATGTGCCCTTCGGTACCTTTCCTCTTGACGTAAAGTATCTTGAGATGTGTTATGCAAGATGATCAGCATTTAAAAAAAAAACAAAAAAAACATTATTTTGCAATATTGTGTTATGGGATGCCAACCTTATATGTGTCTCTATGTGGCAACCAAATGGTGTTGTGAATTGGAGCCCATCAAGGGTTTCACTAGTTTGTCGTAATATTGTATTGAAGCGGTTTCATGAGAAACATATATGGAGGACTTACTTCCCTTTCTGCTCAACAAGCACCTCCCTCTCCCAGGATGCATTGCAATTTGCCCTTGTTAACTCCATCCTCTCCTGCATAGTAAACAGTTCTATGAATTTAGAAGTAGGGTTGAATGAACTAAAGGTGTCTGGACAGCTTCCCCTTCTTCTTTATTAGATCTCTAGTAGTGTTGAGCCAAGTGAGCTTCAGGTGCTTCATCCGAAGTCGCTTCGTTCAAAACTGTAATAATACTGTACGAAAATCCGTCTCTGTACTAGGATATGGCTCATATGTACATCACATTAGGTCTTATTCACACTACAGTGTTTTAGTCAGTGTGCATCAGTCATGAGACAAAACCCAATGCAGGTCAAAAACACAGAACAGGAGCAAATATTTCCATTATACCTGATCTCTGTGGAGGCACCACTCCTGGTTTCGGCTCACAATCATTAATACAAATCACTGACCAAAATACTAACTTGTGAATAACGCCTTGGACAGTTTTTAAAAAAATAAATAAATAAAAATAAATAAATAAAAAATGATTGCAGTTGTCTGCTGCTTAGTAAGGGTAGATTTGATATACATAACCATCATGTTTTGCGTTGAATATCTGATTTCCTTAGATATAATAAGAGCTTTTTTATGTGGCTTTTTAATGAACATGGGTCTGCAGGGTTTTAGATTTAGGCAAAAGGAATGGGTTTTGACACAACACCACATTTGCATTCATCATAGCTACTGAATAATGTATTAAATAATAGAAGAATCTTAATAATATAATACCTAGCTGTCACATAGTTGCACATCACAGCCATTAGACGTCACGGAGATGTCTTGATTGGTTAGAATGTAGCCTTGTGTCCCTTGGAATATATTCTCAGAGCAAGGTTCTGCTGATTACAATCATATAGTATAGTCTGGCTAAAATAATGGAAAAAAAGGTTACTAGTGCATTAAAATATTTTCCATGTGCAATGTGTAGTAATTATAAGGTTAGACAATTTAATAATTGTTAAAAGGCCATAATAAGGAAACATGAAAATGATATGTATGAAATAAATAGGAATAAGACAATATAAACCAAACCAATGTAGATTGGAGCTTTCAACAATTTTATTTATTATTGTGGGATTTATATAAATAAGTGCTCAAGTATACTATGTGCTTGTGTACTTAGTGGTTGTTCAGAGGCTTTTAAATGGTTCCATATTACAGTAATATCTAATATCTTTAATATAATTATTATAGTAATATCTACAGAGTCCGATGTAACATTGCACAGTTTTTGGTTCAGATTCCTATACAACACAGATCGTGCTGTATTTTGTAAGACATATAGAAGTACGATAAAACCCTGCAGAAATTAGTGGGTGATCTATTAAGGTTTTGTACAAATTGGGGGTCATATACTCTTCTGTATGGTACGTAACTTTCCCATGCATATGTTAGTATCCATTACACGCATAAAAAGGTATATACGTACTTCTCTATATTAAACTTGCTGACACCAAACTACTTTGAAAAAGCCAGCCAAACTGCAGTAGGGGTACAAGGCTGGGGCCTGGATGAAGGCTGAAGACCTGTCTGGGAGGACAGGGGGATTTTGTTTCTATAAATGGACTCTTTATGCAGAACCTGCAGCATGGTGTGAATTAGCACCAGGACTTTCAACTCAGGTGAAGTTGTTTTGATGTACCATGATACCTGCGTGTGTGAATAAAACACTGCAGTTGGATTAAGAACTGTTTTTGTGCCTCTGTTCTGCGTCCGCTTACCCTGCCTACCAGAGCGAATCCCCACAATGGATACTATATACAGTTGTGCTCAAAAGTTTACATACCCCTGCAGAAGTTTGGCTGTCTTGGCCTTTTTTCAGAGAATATGAATGATAACACAAAAACTTTTTTTCCACTCATGGTTAGTGGTTGGGTAAAGCCTAATACATGGCTACACCCAACCACTAACCATGAGTGGAAAAAAAAAAGTTTTTGTGTTATCATTCATATTCTCTGAAAAAAGGCCAAGACAGCCAAAGTTTTGTAGGGGTATGTAAACTTTTGAGAATAGCTGTATTTTGGAAAAGCTGTATATTGTTAAAGCAGAGAAGAGAGTGGTTAACCCTTTCATGACCAGGCCCAAAAAGGGTCCAGGCAACTTTTTGTGATTTTGTACCCGTAGTGGTTTAGTGACCATAGTTTTTTTATTTGTTTGACTACCAAAATAATTTTTGCTATTTTTTTTTTTACTTGGCACTTAGGAATTTTTAATAGAATGGGTTTTTTTTTCCTTTTTTTAGGTTTAATTTGGAGGAAAACCTCTAAATATTAAAAAAGTAAAGTTTTTTTTCAATTATAGCTTTTTATTTATTAAATTTTAAAAATGACACAAAAATGAATGATTGAATTGGGTTCCCTATTTTATGACAATCATTTTCATATATAACATGTATAGTTTTGAGAAAACAGGGCAACTATGGTGACGATTTCTTTTAGCGAATGCATTTTTATTTATTGTTTTTAATTGTTTATTTGTATTTTTATTATTATTTTATTATTTTATTATTATTTTTTACTTATATTTTACTTATATTTGAATAAACGCTGATCCGCGCTGGGATTAAAGTTCTACCTACACATGTATATAACTGCTATCTGCAGGCGGCATGTGCAGATAGGATGTATATACACAGTGGGCAGTCGGGAAGGGGTTAAACAGTGTATAAATAAGGTAGAAGCTGGGGCACTAACTATAGGGTGTGTTGTGGTGGCTTCCTCAAGCTGTTGCTCCCTAGGGCTGGTGCAGTGAGAGGAGGGTGCACCCTTTCTTCGCCTGGGGGCACTCCCTGTAGTTGGTGCTCCTGCTTGATGGTAGTTTGAAGTGCCCTTGATGCTAGTGGTTGTATAGGTGCCTGGCAGGAAGTGTAGTAGTGTAATGGTCCTAATATGGTGTGGTAGGAGTGAAGAAACCAGGCCAGCGGTAGAAGACTAAATTACTCTTTTTAATTGACTGCAAAATAGGAGTTGTAGTACATCCAACAATAATTCATACACAATGTAAATCCTTTTCCCAGATGGCGAGGTATGGAGGCTGACATAATTCCAAATAATGGCACTCTTGGTATACTATTTGGTCAAAGTCTCTCACTGGAATCTCTGGCTGATAACTGTAATCTAGCAATTATGGCTGTAGTGTCCACTACAGAATACAGGATATCTAGATGCATGTCTGGACAGGATATGGTTAAATGTAATAGGTGTCTAAACTGTAATCCCTCGCAAGCAGCAAAGTCTGGTTAGCTGTAGTTGCACGTTCCTTTGCTGTTTCCTATGTTCGGCCATGCAGACTAAGTTCTTTCTTTCTCTCTTTCATGCTGTAGCAGAAGCAGTAACTTTCACAGAGATCAACTGAGTCTCTGGATCTTGAGGGCTAAGGGGAAGGAGCACATGGACTTGCTCCATCCCTCATAACTCACTCACTCTACTCTAGTCAAGAGAGAAGGACTAGACCACACCTGCCCCTTCTGAGAGGGGTGTAATGAGGCTCGGACTGGCCCATAGGGGTACAGGTGAATACCCCAGCAGGCCCCTAGTCATCCACCCCCTGCACAACTGGCATATAACACAGTAGACTTACTGCGCTACATACATATATTCAATGTACAGCACCTCATCCAGCCTGTGTTCATAGAAAAAACTTGATAGATTATTAGAGAAACGCCCTAGTGTATTATTATAGAGACAATCAGAGCTGATATGACTTCTAGATATAAAGGAAAGCTACCAGTGTCCTCTTCTCCCCACGACCTACCTTCTCAAAGTTGCTGCAGGGACCCCAATATTCAATCATCTGGTAGCATCCTCCTGCTGTGTGAGCAGGTAATAATTGAATCCGTATGGTGAACCCTCAAAATCAATTTTACTGGTCGGCCCTAGGCACCCCAGTTTGACACTGGGTGTAATACGGTGATTAACTCTTTCCATGCCAAACAGGCCGTGGGTGTACATAACAGTACACTGCAGAAGTATAAAAATGCTGTAATTTAAACGGGTCTGTCATAGTGACAGGTTCTTTTTAAATGCAAGCATAATACATTAATAACCTTCTTAGAAACTGACAACATATATTACCTAACATCACCTATTAACAAACAAGGATCAATTAAATATAGAAATAATTGCTGCTTATAAATAGCTGTCATGACAAAACATGTGTCTTCCACCAGGGGTCCTTTATAATTGTTACTTTTATTACCGTACACCCTCAGTTTTTCTTTTCATGTTTTTTTTTGTTTTATATAACGGATGAGTCACTGACAACAAGGCTTTATTGCTTTGTACTTCTTGATTTGTCATTGTAGAATTTCTGCAGAGATTAATTTGTTGTCCGCCCACTCCCTCCTTCCATTCTCAGTCTTATTTGATCATAAAAAGTAATCTTAGCAAATTTTGTAAGGAAAAAGAATAACAGTGACTAGTTTTGATTCTGTTTCAGATTTTTAAGAAGTGTTAGTTTTCTCATGAATTTTCTCATACTGATCTATCTACCTGTCAACTGCAGCTTGTGGGCAATGGTTCCGAAATCTAGCAATAAACTTAATAAGTTAGTGAAAATCACATAACCCATTTTCTTTTAGTTCACGTTCAAATCATCATCTTATAATGGGACCTGTGGCTTTAGCTCCAATAAAGGGCTTCATATCCCATCCAGCCAGGACTAGAAGAAAGGGTAAGTAGTAGAGATGAGCGAGTAGTGTTCGATCGAGCTGGTATTCGATCGAATACTACGATATTCGGCGTACTCGATTTAATTCGAGTATAACGGCGATGGCGCACCTAGAATTCGTTTCCCCTCCCACCTTCCCTGGCGCTCTTTTTCCACCAATCACCATGCAGGGGGGGTATGACAGGCACGCTGAGCACGCTGGCAGCGCGAAAACGGCGTCTACATGCATTGGCTGGAAAAACCATGTGACCTCGAATATTAAAAACTCAGCTCTTCCTGCTCGTACGCATATGCTGCGTGAACTTAGTCAGGGACAGAGGCTGGAGAAGGGAGAGACAGATTTTAGCTGTTGGACAGGCAGGAGCGTGATTAAAAGCCCTTATCAGGGCTACTACAGTGGACTTCAGTGATAGCTTACTACAATATAGACTTTACAGAGAACGGCTGCTGTATTCAGGGATAGCTGCTGGAGTAGGGACAGAGAGAGGCATTAGTGGTGTATTAGGTGCTCTGCTACATACCAAACTATATTTGGCACTACTGCTGTGTACCTTGAAAAATACAAAATATAGGCCTTATAACTGGCAACTGTACTGTGCGTTCTCTTGCAAAGTAATTTCTCATAACTGTTGTTCATACACACCGTCTGATCACTTAGTACACGGCTGTGTACCTTGAAAAATACAATATATAGGCCTTAAATGGCAACTGTACTGTGCGTTCTCTTGCAAAGTAATTTCTCATAACTGGTGTTCATACACACCGTCTGATCACTTAGTACACGGCTGTGTACCTTGAAAAATACAATATATAGGCCTTATAACTGGCAACTGTACTGTGTGTTCTCTTGCAAAGTAATTTCTCATAACTGTTGTTCATACACACCGTCTGATCACTTAGTACACGGCTGTGTACCTTGAAAAATACAATATATAGGCCTTATAACTGGCAACTGTACTGTGCGTTCTCTTGCAAAGTAATTTCTCATAACTGTTGTTCATACACACCGTCTGATCACTTAGTACACGGCTGTGTACCTTGAAAAATACAATATATAGGCCTTAACTGGCAACTGTACTGTGCGTTCTCTTGCAAAGTAATTTCTCATAACTGTTGTTCATACACACCGTCTGATCACTTAGTACACGGCTGTGTACCTTGAAAAATACAATATATAGGCCTTATAACTGGCAACTGTACTGTGCGTTCTCTTGCAAAGTAATTTCTCATAACTGTTGTTCATACACACCATCTGATAACTTAGTACACGGCTGTGTACCTTGAAAAATACAATATATAGGCCTTAACTGGCAACTGTACTGTGCGTTCTCTTGCAAAGTAATTTCTCATAACTGTTGTTCATACACACCGTCTGATCACTTAGTACACGGCTGTGTACCTTGAAAAATACAATATATAGGCCTTATAACTGGCAACTGTACTGTGCGTTCTCTTGCAAAGTAATTTCTCATAACTGTTGTTCATACACACCGTCTGATCACTTAGTACACGGCTGTGTACCTTGAAAAATACAATATATAGGCCTTATAACTGGCAACTGTACTGTGCGTTCTCTTGCAAAGTAATTTCTCATAACTGTTGTTCATACACACCGTCTGATCACTTAGTACACGGCTGTGTACCTTGAAAAATACAATATATAGGCCTTATAACTGGCAACTGTACTGTGCGTTCTCTTGCAAAGTAATTTCTCATAACTGTTGTTCATACACACCGTCTGATCACTTAGTACACGGCTGTGTACCTTGAAAAATACAATATATAGGCCTTAACTGGCAACTGTACTGTGCGTTCTCTTGCAAAGTAATTTCTCATAACTGTTGTTCATACACACCGTCTGATCACTTAGTACACGGCTGTGTACCTTGAAAAATACAATATATAGGCCTTAACTGGCAACTGTACTGTGCGTTCTCTTGCAAAGTAATTTCTCATAACTGTTGTTCATACACACCGTCTGATCACTTAGTACACGGCTGTGTACCTTGAAAAATACAATATATAGGCCTTAACTGGCAACTGTACTGTGCGTTCTCTTGCAAAGTAATTTCTCATAACTGTTGTTCATACACACCGTCTGATCACTTAGTACACGGCTGTGTACCTTGAAAAATACAATATATAGGCCTTAACTGGCAACTGTACTGTGCGTTCTCTTGCAAAGTAATTTCTCATAACTGTTGTTCATACACACCGTCTGATCACTTAGTACACGGCTGTGTACCTTGAAAAATACAATATATAGGCCTTATAACTGGCAACTGTACTGTGCGTTCTCTTGCAAAGTAATTTCTCATAACTGTTGTTCATACACACCGTCTGATCACTTAGTACATGGCTGTGTACCTTGAAAAATACAATATATAGGCCTTAACTGGCAACTGTACTGTGCGTTCTCTTGCAAAGTAATTTCTCATAACTGGTGTTCATACACACCGTCTGATCACTTAGAACACGGCTGTGTACCTTGAAATATACAATATATACAATATATAGGCCTTTCAATTGGCAACTGTACTGTGCGTTCTCTTGCAAAGTAATTTCATGGCTGTGAAGGCAAAATATTGTAAAAAAAAAAAAAAATGCGGCGGGGGGCTAGCGGAATAGGACGTGGACGAGGACGGGGGCGCGGAAATGCTGTTGGGGGCCTTGTTGAAGCCAGTGGGGATACAATGCGTGCTGGTGAGGGTCAGCCAGGATCCCGCTCATCCAGAATCCCTGCCTTTATGGGACAGTTAAGCAGGGGGCGGGTTACACCGCTGTTGAGGCCTGAGCAGGTTGAACAGGTGGTGCAATGGATAGCCGATAGCGCTTCCACACAGTTGTCCACCAGCCAGTCATCCACACAGTCTCACTCTGACCCTCCTTCCTCCACACCTGGCCAACAGAGTCATCCCACCCTTGACCCCTCCCAGGAGCTCTTTTCGGGTCCTTTTTCAGATGTGCCGGAAGAATCCCAGGAGCTAGGAGAGGAATTTGTTTGTAGTGATGCCCAAACCCTTGAGTTTTCGCCATCTCCTGCTGATGTGGACCCTGAGCCAGCATCTGTTATCATGAGCGATGATGATGATGAGACGCAGTTGCCATCAAGGGAGGCTGTTGGAATGTCCAGTGGGCAGGAGGAGGAGCAGAGTGAGGAAGAGGAGGTGGTGGATGACGAAATGACCGACCCCACTTGGCCAGGGGTGATGTCCAGCGGGGAAAGCAGTGGAGAGGTGGTGGTCTGCGCAGCACCGAAAAAGGCAGCAAGAGGCAGAGGGAAGTCCAGAGGCAGAGGGATGTCCACAGGCAGAGGGATGTCCACAGGCAGAGGGATGTCCACAGGCAGAGGGATGTCCAGAGGCAGAGGACAGTCCAGACAAAGTAGTGAGGCCACGGCCGAAGCTGTTCCCGGCAGCGGGCAGTCGCGCGAAGCTCCCCCATCGAGGCCTCGTACTTCTGTGGTGTGGAGATTTTTTAATGTTTGTGCGGATGACAAACTGAGCGCGGTTTGCACACTCTGCCACTCAAAACTGAGTAGGGGCTCTGAGAAGAGCAATCTAACCACCTCAGGCATGCGGCGTCACTTGGAAGTCAAGCACTGGGCTGAGTGGGAGAGAGCAAACGCAATACAAACTGCGCCCGGTCCTGCTGCCACTGCCTCTTCCCCTTTGTTGTGTGCTGCCACTGCGGTCCAGACCTCCAGCCAGGACACCTCCACATCTGCCTCTGCCTCGGCTACTTTGGGGCCTTCTCCTTCAGCCTCCCCTTCCCCCGCCTCTTCGCCTGCACCCTCACACTCCTCGTCCCAACAACTGTCCATCTCGCAGGCGTTCGACCGCAGGCGGAAGTACGCCTCGAGTCACCCCCAAGCCCAAGCCTTAAACTGCCACATCTCCAAACTGCTGGCCCTGGAGATGTTGCCGTTTAGGCTTGTGGAGACGCAGGCCTTCCGCGACCTGATGGCGGCTGCCGCACCTCGCTATTCCGTCCCCAGCCGCCACTACTTTTCCCGGAGTGCCGTCCCCACCCTGCACCAGCACGTGTCGCGTAACATCAGGCGGGCCCTGAGGTACGCAGTCAGCGCAAAGGTCCACTTGACCACCGACTCGTGGACAAGCGCTTGCGGCCAGGGACGCTACATCTCTTTGACGGCACACTAGGTGAATGTAGTGGAAGCGGGGACGGGGTCGCAAAAAGAGACGGCCTACCTACCACCCCCGCCCAAGATTGCCAGCATGGGTTCATATAAACCCCCCTCCTCCTCCTCCTCCTCCTCCTCCTCCTCCTGTGCCTTAACATCTCCCTCAGCCGCTAGCTGGAAGCGTTGCAGCACTGGCGCGGGGAGACGTCAGCAGGCGGTGCTAAAGCTCATCAGCTTGGGCGACAGGAAGCACAGCGCCCCAGAGGTGAGGGACGCCATATTGCAGCAGACGGAGATGTGGCTGTCGCCGCTGCAGCTAGGACCAGGCATGGTCGTGTGCGATAACGGCCGTAACCTGGTGGCGGCTCTGGAGCTTGCCGAACTCAATCACGTACCATGCCTGGCCCACGTTTTTAATCTGGTAGTCCAAAAATTTCTGAAGACTTACCCCAACCTGACAGACCTACTGGTGAAAGTGCGGCGCTTGTGCGCTCACTTTCGGAAGTCAACTGTAGCTGCTGCTAGCTTAAAAAAACTCCAGCAACGCCTCCATTTGCCTGAACATCGGCTGTTGTGCGACCTGCCGACTCGCTGGAATTCCACCTATTCCATGTTGGCCAGGGTGTGTGAGCAGCAGAGAGCATTGATGGAGTACCAGATTATGAATCCACGCGTGCCTCCAACTCAGCTCCCTCAGTTTGCCAACCACGAGTGGCCATGGATGGCAGACATATGCGATGTACTGCGTATCTTTGAGGAGTCCACCAAGAAGGTCAGCAGCGAGGACGCTATAGTGAGCGTAACCATCCCGCTCCTAGACGTCCTTAAAGAATCGCTCATCGCAATAAGGGAGAACGCATTGCACGCAGAGGAGACGGGGGTAGGAGGAGACGCAACGGAGCTACACAGTCAGACCACACTTTTGTCTGCTTCACGGTGGCAGTTGCAGGAGGAGGAGGATGAGGAGGAGGACGACGTGGAGGTGGCTGTGGAAGAGGAGGAGGATGCTGGCGGCGAGGGTAGCAGTCAGGCTGTGTGCGTCCCATTGGTTCAGCGCGGATGGGGCGGAGAGGAGGCGGAAGAGGAAGAGGAGGAAATGGCAAGTGATCCTTCTGCAGTGAGGTCATGCCTATTCAGAGTCTGGCACACATGGCTGACTTCATGCTGGGCTGCTTTTCCCGGGACACACGTGTTGTCCGGATAGTGGAGAACAAACTGTACTGGGTCTTCGCACTCCTGGACCCCCGGTATAAAGATAACGTCTCCTCTTTTATTCCGGTAGAGGAGAGGACGAATCGATTGCTGGAATACCAGAGGGAACTCGTGCAGAACATGATGGAGATTTTCCCACCCACCATCGCTGGCGGCAGAGAGGAGAGGGTCTCCCAGAGTCCCACAACATCCATCAGGCCCACAGCCACCAGGGGAACACTCTCCAAGGTGTGGGACACGTTCATGGCACCCCCTCGTGCAACTTCCATCACTGCGGGGCCCGCTATCAGCAGGAGGGACAAGTATCGGCGGATGTTGCGGGAGTACCTGGCAGACCGTACCCCTGTCCTCCCCGATCCCTCGGCGTCCTACACTTACTGGGTCTCCAAGTTGGACACGTGGCTGGAACTGTCCCTGTACGCCTTGGAGGTGCTTGCCTGCCCTGCCGCCAGCGTGCTATCAGAAAGGGTGTTCAGCGCAGCCGGGGGCATTATAACCGATAAGCGCAGCCGCCTGTCAACCGACAGTGCCGACAGGCTGACGCTAATCAAAATGAACAGCAAGTGGATTGACCCGGACTTTGCTTCTCCAACCGTGGAAAGCAGCCAAAAGTGAAGTGCCATCTGTATGAAGTGCCATTTCCTCCTCCACCTCCTCCTCCTCCTTAACCGCCGTAGAATTGCTCCGTAAATAAGAAAAATTTATATGTTTATGGCTCACCTCTTGGGCCTCCACAAAATGTTTAAGAGGTCTCACCTCTTGGGCCTCCTCATAATTTTTAATGGTCTCACCTCTTGGGCCTCCACATAATTTTTAACAGGTCTCACCTCTTGGGCCTCCACAAAATGTTTAACAGGTCTCACCTCTTGGGCCTCCACAAAATGTTTAAGAGGTCTCACCTCTTGGGCCTCCACAAAATGTTTAACAGGTCTCACCTCTTGGGCCTCCACAAAATGTTTAACAGGTCTCACCTCTTGGGCCTCCACAAAATGTTTAACAGGTCTCACCTCTTGGGCCTCCACAAAATGTTTAACAGGTCTCACCTCTTGGGCCTCCACAAAATGTTTAAGAGGTCTCACCTCTTGGGCCTCCACAAAATGTTTAACAGGTCTCACCTCTTGGGCCTCCACATAATTTTTAACACGTCTCACCTCTTGGGCCTGCACATAATTTTTAACAGGTCTCACCTTTTGGGCCTCCACATAATTTTTAACAGGTCTCACCTCTTGGGCCTCCACATAATTTTTAACAGGTCTCACCTCTTGGGCCTCCACATAATTTTTAACAGGTCTCACCTTTTGGGCCTCCACAAAAGGTTTAAGAGGTTAACAGTGGAAAGCAGCCAAAAGTGAAGTGCCATCTGTATGAAGTGCCATTTCCTCCTCCACCTCCTCCTCCTCCTCCTCCTTAACCGCCGTAGAATTGCTCCGTAAATAAGAAAAATGTATATATTTATGGCTCACCTCTTGGGCCTCCACATAATTTTTAACAGGTCTCACCTCTTGGGCCTCCACAAAATGTTTAAGAGGTCTCACCTCTTGGGCCTCCACAAAATCTTTAAGAGGTCTCACCTCTTGGGCCTCCACATAATTTTTAAGAGGTCTCACCTCTTGGGCCTCCACAAAATGTTTAAGAGGTCTCACCTCTTGGGCCTCCACAAAATGTTTAACAGGTCTCACCTCTTGGGCCTCCACATAATTTTTAACACGTCTCACCTCTTGGGCCTGCACAAAATGTTTAAGAGGTCTCACCTATTGGGCCTCCACATAATTTTTAACGGGTCTCACCTCTTGGGCCTCCACAAAATGTTTAACAGGTCTCACCTCTTGGGCCTCCACAAAATGTTTAACAGGTCTCACCTCTTGGGCCTCCACAAAATGTTTAACAGGTCTCACCTCTTGGGCCTCCACAAAATGTTTAACAGGTCTCACCTCTTGGGCCTCCACATAATTTTTAACAGGTCTCACCTCTTGGGCCTCCACAAAAGGTTTAAGAGGTTAACAGTGGAAAGCAGCCAAAAGTGAAGTGCCATCTGTATGAAGTGCCATTTCCTCCTCCACCTCCTCCTCCTCCTCCTTAACCGCCGTAGAATTGCTCCGTAAATAAGAAAAATGTATATATTTATTGCTCACCTCTTGGGCCTCCACATAACTTTTTAACAGGTCTCACCTCTTGGGCCTCCACATAATTTTTAACACGTCTCTCCTCTTGGGCCTCCACATAATTTTTAACAGGTCTCACCTCTTGGGCCTCCACATAATTTTTAACACGTCTCTCCTCTTGGGCCTCCACATAATTTTTAACAGGTCTCACCTCTTGGGCCTCCACATAATTTTTAACACGTCTCTCCTCTTGGGCCTCCACATAATTTTTAATACGTCTCACCTCTTGGGCCTCCACATAATTTTTAAGAGGTCTCACCTCTTGGGCCTACACAAAATGTTTAAGAGGTGTCACCTCTTGGGCCTCCACATAATTTTTAAGAGGTCTCACCTCTTGGGCCTCCACATAATTTTTAAGAGGTCTCACCTCTTGGGCCTCCACATAATTTTTAAGAGGTCTCACCTCTTGGGCCTGTACAAAATGTTTAAGAGGTCTCACCTCTTGGGCCTCCACAAAATGTTTAAGCGGTCTCACCTCTTGGGCCTCCACATAATTTTTAAGAGGTCTCACCTCTTGGGCCTCCACATAATTTTTAAGAGGTCTCACCTCTTGGGGCTCTACAAAATGTTTAAGAGGTCTCACCTCTTTAGCCTCCACACAATTTTTAAGACGTCTCACCTCTTGGGCCTCCACAAAATTTTCCATGAGCCTCTGGCCAGCCCACGGCCTCTTCCTGCCTTTTGCGGTCCTATGCATCCCTCAACATCCCCACTGCTTTACCTGCTAGACATGACACTGGGCCAGGTCGGGTCACTGACATCTCAAGCGCCAACAATTTGGGCATTTTAAGGCTTCTGCATGTGTTTTTGAGTTGTTTTTACATTTTAAAGAAGACATGTCTGACCACATCTCACACACACACACAATGACAATTAGGGGTGGGGTCTATTTGCTTTCCCCCTTGCCTATGCCATCTGTGGTTGTCATAGGCAACGTGATTTTAAGGGGTGCAGAATTTTATCTTCTTTTTTGTCTAGTTTGGCTTGGGGTCCATGGCAATGTTGAGGAAAGAAGGTTTCCTTGTATGGTCTCACTTTACAGAGAGGTTAGATTGTCTTTGGAGTGTATTGTTGAGAGGCTGTGATAGTGGCGTAATAGTGCGACTTGGGCGGGTTATATGCACCCAGACATGCTTCCCCTGCTGTCCTAGTTGCATTCCAGCAGTGTTGGCATCCTTTTCTGAGGTTCCAGGGTGGACTTGGTGACCTCCAAGTGGTCGAATTGAGATTTCCAAGTGGCGAGCATTTTTTCCCCATAGACTTTAATGGGATTCGATATCTGGTCGAATAGTCGAATTTCGCGGTCTATTCGAATCGAATTTCGAAATTTCGAATATTTCACTACTCGCTCTTCTCTAGTAAGTAGTCACACATCCATATGACTCAATAACACACCTGTATCTTTAGCCTGTATTTTCTAAGAATATATATATATATATATATATATATAGCATAGTTAAAGCAGTTTGGAAACTATGTAAAAATTAAACACTTCTAAACCAGAATTTCAAAAGGCTGGTGGGAAATAAATGGATGGAACACAAGTAGAGCCATAAATAAAAGTCTATTGCACAATATACAGAGATCCCTTGACTTATTATATGCTCAATATGCAATAGTTTCAACTTACGATGGCCTCTTATGGATGATCGTAAGTTGAATACAGACTCATCATACAAAAGGTTCTGTGCAGTGGTTCAGCTGGTGTGTGCCTTGCAGGCCACCATTGGTTGGAGTCAGCAACATTCAGCGGCACATGCCAGTAGGCTGGAGAACAGCCAATCAGAGTGTGTTTAATTACAGTATAGTATTTCCAACAGCCAATCAATGTGTTTTGCAGTGTACAATTCGGTCAATACTGATTGGCTGTGTAGGATTTCATTGTATGCAAGATGCAGGTTGCTGTAGAAGCTGCTGCTAGTGCAGTCTACTATAATGATTGGGTGAATTCATGTATACTTATACAGTATACATGTATACAATGTGTATTAAAGCCTCCAGAGTGGGGTGGTTTCTACACCATTTCTCTCCCTCTACCAGAAGCCTAGGAGCTGGGCTCCAGGCTTGAATCTAACTAAGGACTCCATTTGCATGGATTCTGAACGTGCTCCATGTGTTTCCTTGGGTTACCACCAGGTACGTACTCTGGTGTCCTCCCACCAATTTCAGTGAGTACCAATGGGGGCATGGACTGATGCAAGTGATGACAATCTCTGCACAACAGAGCTGAATATATTCTTATATAAATGCGTAAAAAATACTGTAAATTTACCTTAGCACATTTGGAGATTAGTTTGATGCCACAGTGCCCCCTTAATGGAATAGAAAATGTCAGAGATGTCAAAAGATTGGTCAGAGCACTCCTGTGTGATCGTTATTCCGGGGAATGCAGCTGGTTTCTATGACCGGTGCAACACATTAGGCACATAAAGGATACTAATGGAGCATTACTGACCTATAACTTGGGACACCTAAAATTGATATCAAATCCTTGAAGCCTGGTAACATTTGTAGTTCAGAAAAAGTTAAGAACTTTACTTTCCCTTTTTACAATGGCAAAGTAATAACCATAAAAAGGAAAACTAAATTAGAGTCCACGGTAGAACATTTCCAATATTTCTTCTTTTTTATTCATTTAAAATGAGTGACTATATCCATTGTATGCAATTTCCTATGAATGTTTTAGGTTTGGAACAATTTCTGTTTCTGTGAAAAAATAATCATGAGTAGAATATGTATGTGAGAAAATGTGCAAATAAACCCACATTATTTTTGCTTCTACCAAAGCAGCCGGTTGACTGTAGCTGTAACAATAGCCCAGATGCATACGTGCATAATAATTAGACTACACACATATTTAACGATTTCTACACATGAATAATTTCATTATGGATGTAGAACTACACTTATAACAAATAGATTTTGTAATATCCCATTGTTCTTCAGGGGTCCATTTAATCAGACATGCTGTTGAGAGAGAAAGAAATTGAATGGCTCTTCATTTTATGGGTTTAGATGTAGATTTTTGTGTTTACGGATTATATTCGCTTGACTATTCTTGGAGCATTTGCAGAGGAGTTCACTATACATCACCGATACTGTTGATTTAGCGATTTTCCAATAAAGATATTAACTGCCTGACTAAATCGCTTAAAATATTACTTTATTAATTAAATATCATTTAAAACACCAAACACCTGTTCAGGTTTAAGGCAAAGCTGATGGGGCTTATTAGCCGATCACTCACACATAAGTCGAGGTGTCAGTGAATGGATATCCCACACCATGTAGTTGCGGGGACATCACACTCCATTCACTGCACCACAGACTAAATCCACTCCCCGCTTCGGACCTCTTTCCTCCCTGCTCCAATACAAATGACCTAATACCACAGCTACATCGATCAAGCTCGCTACGGCTCAACGCGTTTCTGGGTCACTGTAGCGTGACCATCATCAGGAGCCACAGCCTAGCGAATAGCAGCTTCATTTAATTTCTAGCTATCATGACACGCTGCACAACTATTCTGATACATGTGCAGCGTGGGTCAGAACCCGGCACTATGGTGGCCGTAGCGCGCGCCGCCGCCTCCGGTGTTTAAACACATAGCGCTCCTCCCCCTGGGCCGAACCTCCGAGACAGTGTAGCCAATCCCTGCGTAGCAGGGAGCTTTGCTACACCCGCTCTTGATACAATGTTATGGCATTGAGGGAGATACGCTACCAATCTACTGTGACCTATTTGCGGCTATAAATATAATTATGGTAAGAGAACATCGGAGTGTATGGACAGAGGAATATTGAGGCAGAGCAAGTGCATAAGGAATGTGAGAAAGGTTGAAAGATGGGACTTTAAAAGCAGACCAATGTTATAAGGAAACCATGAACACATGAAGCCGTGTATATATAACATATATGATCTTCTTCAGTAGATTAACTTTAGTAAGAATAATTTGTATTTCTTTATATTGCTTTAATTTGTTTTCTTATGTAAATGTTAGTTATGCAATTATTTAGTTTTAGTTATTTTGTTGATTTCTGCTTAAAACGTTTTAGCAAATTATGGCTATTTATTGGCACACATTTCATGTTAGAACCTTAAAGTGGTAGAAATATGGAGGTCATTTTTCAATATTCGATCAAGGATACAGTAGATTTCGTTTTAGTCTTTTTTTTATTTTTACATTTATTTTTACATTTACTGGAAGAAATGATTTCTTTCATGACATTCTAAGCCATTGATCTCTAACCAGCAGCTCTCTAGCTGAAGTAGTCTGTCATGACATGCTGGAATTTGTACTCTAAGGGGTTGTCCGCTTATGCTATATTGATGACTGATCCTCAAGATTGGTCACCAATATCAGATTAACAGGACTCTGACTCCCAGCACCTTTTTTTTTTTTTTTTTTAAAGCTTGTCATTTCTCATCACACATCTCATGATATGTTAAGCCAAGAGGAATGGTATTGAAGGACATATCTTGTAGCATTCCACTTTACAATTTAGTTAACTAATCTTTTGAGAGCTGCTAACAAAAAGTTATTATTGATGTGGTAGACACAAAACCTTCAAGACTCTGCTCCTTGTATAAGATTCAAAATTCTAAAATTTGCCCTTAAAGGGAAACTGTCATCACCTTTATGCTGCCCATAGTAACAGCAGAATAAAGTAGAGACAGGTGAGCTGATTTCAGCGGTCAGTCATTTATAAGTTAAAAGTAAGTGGTTGCCGAGAACCAACATCACAAACATTGCAGATTAGGCCTGGAAAAGAGTCAAATCTTCATGAGAAGAGTCATGGTTATTCATGAATTCCTGCTTTCCCTGCCCACCTGATGATGACTGTCAGGCTTCTACCTAGTTTTCTCCCTTTCTCTCTAGGAGAGAACTGCCAGTCATCAGCAGATGGGTGGGGAGAGCATGAGATTAGGAATAACCATGACTCTTCTCAGGTTTGACTCTTTTCAAGGCCTGGGATGCAATGTTTGTGATGTTGGTTCTCAGCAACCACTTACTTTTAGCTCAAGAGAGACACACCGCTGAAATCAGCATTTCTGTCACTATTTTATGCTGCCCTCAGTACAGTCAGCATAAAGTTGATGACGGGTTCCCTTTAACCACTTCCAGTCTGCCCATTGACTATAAATGTCCTGGCAGTGGATCTCTATCTCTGAATGGACATTTTAAAACGTCCTTGAGCTTTTCCCCCTGTGTGTAGCACCTGTACAGTACATAGAAGCTCCATGACTCAGCTGCCTCCTGACAGCCAATAACATGGAGCTTTAACCTGAGACCTTTTTACCTGGTCTCCAGGCTTTTGATCACTCTGACAAGCTGTCAAAGTGATCACAAATGCTTGTACTATCTCCCTCTCATTACTGCCGGTCACAGAGCAGTTTACAACCACATATGGGGTGTTTCTGCAAACTTCAGAATCAGAAAAATAAATATTCAGGTTTGATTTGCGGTTTACCCTTGCTATCTTATAGGAAAAATGAATTAAAAATTGAAAATCTGCAAAAAAATATATATTTTTTTAAATTTCACCTTCCTTCTGTTTTAATTCTTGTGGGAAAACTAAAGGATTAACAAACTTTGTAAAAATCAGTTTTAAATAGTTTGAGGGGTGTAGTTTCTAAAATGGGATAATTTATGGCTGGTTTCTATTTTGTAAGCCTCACAAACTGACTTCAGAACTGAACTGGTCCTTAAAAAAGTTGATTTTGCAAATTTGAAAAAATTGCGTCTAAAATTCTAAACCTTCTACTGTCCTAAAAAAATAAAATGACACTACCAAAATGATGCCAATATAAAGTAGACATATGGGAAATGTAAATTAAAAAGGATTTTATGGGGTATCACTATCTGTCTTAAAAGCAGAGAGATTCAAATTTAGAAAACATTGAATTTTTTCAAATTTTCGTTAACTTGTGGATTTTTTTATGAATAAAATTAAAACATATCGACTCAAATTTACCATTAACTTGAAGTACAATGTGTCATGAGAAAACAATCTCAGAATCGCTTGGATAAGTAAAAGCGTTCCAAAGTTATTACCACATGAAATGACACATGTCAAATTTGCAAAATTAGGCCTGGTCAGAAAGGTGGTAAATGGCCCAGATCTGAAGTGGTTAAATCATTTTGCCCTAAAACACTGACAAATGCTATGTGGATATTGAGTGTCTGTAGAGGACAGTGAAGCAAGATGCCGGTTTCCTTAAAAATATCTGTATAAGATGCTAGTTAGCAGCTATTCCTGACTGTTATATGTAAGGTCTTGTTTTATCAGTCTTAGTTATCTGCTTATTTTTCTTAAATCTTCATTTTCCCTTATCGTGGATGACATTTTGGGGCTTTGGAACCAATTACTTAACATATAATGGTTTCACCAAACAATGGTCCTCCTGGAACTAATTAATATTGTTACTTGAGGGACAACTGTTTTAGTCTAGTCATCATACATATTCATTATTTTGTTTAGTTTTTCTTATGATCCAGCATTACCTTTAGTCTTGTCCTTTTTGCGTTCTTCTATAGTAGAAGATTTAACAGATCTATTATCTTTCTTTATTGCAGCCATTGCTATGATATAAAGAAGTGCCCATATTTTGTAAAGATGTTGATTGATGTTTTGTTTTGCTTGTAGGTGTCACAACAGTTTTGACCATGACAACACTCAGTATAAGCGCTAGAAATTCCCTGCCAAAAGTAGCTTATGCTACTGCGATGGACTGGTTCATTGCTGTCTGTTACGCATTTGTTTTCTCAGCTTTGATAGAATTTGCCACTGTGAACTATTTTACTAAGAGAGGATGGGCTTGGGATGGAAAAAGTGTTGTCAATGATAAGGTAAGAACATTTTTATAGTGTATCTTTTCCATCACTCATTTAAAGGGAACCTGTCATCTCAAAAACACCCCGTGAACTAGAGTAAGCGGTGTATAGTGTAAGTGACGTTGAGTCTGGTTATGTAATTTTTATCTTCATACTCACTTCCATTCCGACGCTGTGCTCCCACAAACCTGCAGTAAAATGCACTCACTGGACTCCGGTGCTCACTGACATAATGGAGAGGACTCAAAGAAGAGTCCAGTGAGTGCATTTTACTGCAGGTTTGTGGGAGCACAGCTTCAGAATGGAAGTGAGTGTGAAGATAAAACTTACATATTTGGATTCAGCATCACTTACACTATACACAGATTACTCTAGTTCAGGGGGTGTTTCGGAGATGACAGGTTCCCTTTAAAGGTGACCTGTTCCAAATTTACCAGTGTTTCCTTGTCTGTTAGCAATTTGGTTTGTTAAAAAAAAACAAAAAACAGACAAAAATGCATTACGTTTAAATATCTCTTGGTTCATATTACATATACAGTACAGACCAAAAGTTTGGACACACCTTCTCATTCAAAGAGTTTTCTGTATTTTCATGACTATGAAAATTGTAGATTCACACTGAAGGCATCAAAACTATGAATTAACACATGTGGAATTATATACTTAACAAAAAAGTGTGAAACAACTGAAAATATGTCTAATATTCTAGGTTCTTCAAAGTAGCCACCTTTTACTTTGATTACCGCTTTGCACACTCTTGGCATTCTCTTGATGAGCTTCAAGAGGTAGTCACCTGAAATGGTATTCCAACAGTCTTGAAGGAGTTCCTAGAGATGCTTAGCACTTGTTGGCCCTTTTGCCTTCACTCTGCAGTCCAGCTCACCCCAAACCATCTCGATTGGGTTCAGTTCTATATTTACAGTTGTTTCACACTTTTTTGTTAAGTATATAATTCCACATGTGTTAACTCATAGTTTTGATGCCTTCAGTGTGCATCTACAATTTTCATAGTCATGAAAATACAGAAAACTCTATGAATGAGAAGGTGTGTCCAAACTTTTGGTCTGTACTGTACATAAACATGTCTGATTCATATCCTTTTATCCATTTTATGTATTAGTCCTGCATGGTTAGTACCTAGTAGCACCCTCTTTGGCAAGTATCACAGCTTGTAAATGACTTTTAATAGCCTGCCAAGAGACTTTCAGTTCTTGTTTGAGGGATTTTCATCCATTCTTCCTTACAGAAGTCTTCCAGTTCTATGAGATTCCTGGCCTGTCTTGCATGCACTGCTCTTTTGAGGTCTATCCACAGATTTCCAATGATGTTCAGATCAGGGGACTGTGAGGACCATTGTAAAACCTTCAGCTTGCACCTTTTGTGGCAATTTCAGGTTGCCATTTCCTCATTTTGAAATTTAATTAAGAAATGGCAGTTAAAATTTAAGAGACAGCTTCTGGGATTGCCAGAAAGGCAAATCGGAAACCCTGCTTGACTGCAAAAGACCTTCAGTAAGATTTAGGAGACTGGACTTGTGGTGCATTGTACTTTGTGTAATAACTTTGTGAATTAATTATTACTGTAAAAAACCTTGATACCAATCTCACCGTACAGTATTACAATAAAGTTTTATGCAAATCGACTTCGGATGAAGCAGCCATAGTCGATTCGCTCATCCCTAATAATTATCTTAAACACACCTCAAAATCCACAATAAACTACCTTAAAAGGCACAAGATGAAGGTTTTACCATGGCCCTCACAGTCCCCTGATCTGAACATCATTCAAAATCTGTGGATAAACCTCAAAAGAGCAGTGCATGCAAGACGGCCCACAAGTCTCACAGAACTGGAAGACTTTTGCAAGAAAAAACTCTTGGCTGGCTACAAAAAGCATTTATAACCTGTGATACTTGCCATGGGCTGCTAGGTACTAACCATGCAGGGTGCCCAAAGTTTTGCTTTGAGCTCTTTTCCTATTTTGTTATTTTGAAAATGTAAAAGATAAAAGTAAAAAAATGTTTTTTGCTTAACCACCTAACTGTTTTGCCGTAGTCCAGCTCAGGCAGTGTTAAAAGTAGCTAACTGGAGGTGGGGAGGGCTGCTTTATATGCTGCTATCTCCTGAATGGTAGCAGCTAGAAACATGCAACTGGTCTTGTTTGAGAGCAGTCCAGGCTTTTATACAAGACCAAAATGACAGCTAAAGTCCAAGCAACAGAGAAATCACTATTAGAAATCATGTCAGGAATAATCGCAGGTAAAACCAGTTTTTACTTTCACTTTCCACTGCATTCACAGCATCCGATTTCTATTAGTAATATCTTCCTCTGTCCTGAACCTACCTCAAGGGAGGTATGTAATGGCAACATATTCTGCAGTGTTCTACAATCTGAAGGTACATATGTGTAAAGACTATCAGACATTACAGAATAACAAACAAATCAGCAATTCAAACAATAAAAGTGAGAGTCCTGCTTCCAAGAGCTTACAATCTATGAGCAAATGGGGTTAATGCCAGAGGTAAACAATGGTTGTTTTGTGCAACAGTTAAGCCATCTTTTATAAAGGTGCAAACTGCATTAGCCAGTTACCAGCCAGTATATATGGGAGTGTACTGTATATGAAGTGCATGAAGTGTGGAGTGGAGTTTACTGTTGGATGAAGGGCTCAGATATTTCTGAAGAATAATATAGAGATTGTGAATAGAGAATAGTTAGGTTCCATTTACAGGGCAGATTACTGGGACAGTTATTGGGAATGAATATTCATATAAACAATCATTCCAAATAATTGCTCCATGTAAATTTGCCAAAATGCATGCTTTCTTCATGGTCTGTCTTTATGCACGGATACAAAATATAGGGTTTACATTTAAAACTTAACCTTTAATTGGTATAAATAAGACATTAACCTACAATGTGTTTGCAAAAAAAGTGCCCAAAAATAACGGTGCAATAAGGAATGGTGCAGCCTTACCATACCACACAGACACAAATAGAAAAGAAGGAGGGCCCTAGTCTAGGGATACTGGGTCTCTAACCACTACGTGACCCTAAAGCCCCCCCTAACTAAATATACAGGGGTCTTCAACAGACATCCCATGTATAAGAGCGCGTACTCACTAGGCGACGCGTTTCCTCGGTCCTATCCGACCAATTCCTCAGGGGACTCGTTGACAGAAAGCAGTGTCGGAGCCAGCATTAGTTCTCTGTCTGGACTCCACGGTAACGCTGGATGCGCTCTGATATTCAGCGCTAACCCAGAGAGCAATGGTGAGGCATATGGCATCCACGCTGATCGGTAAGCCGCGTGGAGTTAAATACCTACTCACTGCTTAATGTTCCTCCCACCCCTCACCTTGAGGTGGGAGGAGCCACACCTCTGGAGACGTACCTGCATGCCAGGATGGGCTCTGCTACATCGCGCGTATCCCGCGCATGCGCCTTCATTAGGGGCCGCGCACGCGCTCTATGCAGTAAGCCTCATTACCCATTTAACAACCCAATCAGGCGTCTCTCCAGGGGTATGTATGAGAAGAATCAAGGATTTAAGTGACGTGTAGGCAACGTCATACTCAAAATCCCGCCTCCCATCAGATAACACTTAGCCATCTACATTTGGGTATGAAAGATATTCATAATTATGACCCCATTTTGGCAAGTGTTATTATTTATCTTATATAGGTATTTTGACAATAGATTCTTAAAAGATGGCGTGGATATAATGAGACAAATAAGAGACTCATGAGGTTCTGCGTATAAATCACAGCCCACTATATAGTGTTCGCAGACATACACAATGGAATATCCCACTCCAGAGTTAGCGTGAGATTCAGGGGACCAACATATCGGGAGCATATCGAGCAATAAATAACAGACAAAGCTGTATATCCGTTGCTTGAAGCAGGTTCTTCAGCAGAAGACCAACTCCACCGAATAACTCGTCATCTTGACATAGGGGTATTGAGAGGATCACAAGAAACATCCAAACAGGAGTTGTTCATTTAGACCGTTTGGGGAACTCGTTTTTAATTCAAAGATCCACCAGGTCTCACGTTGAAGTATTCTTTTGTCCCAGTCCCCCCTCCTGACGGGATATGGAATCGATTCGATCCCCATAAAGCAGAGCGAAGAGATATCTCCTCCATGGTGACTTCTCATATGTTGGGCCAATGGAGTTTCTCTCTGATGTCTAATGTCGCTCAGATGTTCACTTACACGTCTACGCAGCTCTCTAGTGGTCTTACCCACATATTCAAGATTACAACTACTAGTGAGTACGCGCTCTTATACATGGGATGTCTGTTGAAGACCCCTGTATATTTAGTTAGGGGGGGCTTTAGGGTCACGTAGTGGTTAGAGACCCAGTATCCCTAGACTAGGGCCCTCCTTCTTTTCTATTTGTGTCTGTGTGGTATGGTAAGGCTGCACCATTCCTTATTGCACCGTTATTTTTGGGCACTTTTTTTGCAAACACATTGTAGGTTAATGTCTTATTTATACCAATTAAAGGTTAAGTTTTAAATGTAAACCCTATATTTTGTATCTGATTTGACTACGTGGGTTATTGGCACTCCTTCCAGGTGCCTATCGTAATTGGATTGTTATCTGTGTATTTCAGTAGCTCATAGGTATGGCAGGTTTTTTATCTATTGGCCTGGACAAGAATCAATGGCTTTCAGAGGCTGGTGAGGTGTTTTCGGAGAAAACACTGGTCCAAAGACGATATATACCATCATTTAAAGTGGCTTTTAGAGACCTGACAAAAATATATAAAGACCAAATAACATCTTGGTGGGAGGTGCAGTCACTGGAAAACTATATCAAATATAAAATAGTACCAAGAGGGTTACGTATTTCTCTGGCTCCAGCGAGCAGGTGCAGGAGTGCGACATTAATTAACAAATGGGAAGAGGAGGCTACTAAGAGCTCCCTTCGTTTCATGCACCTGCTACTGGAAGAAGAGAAAACAGCCCTAAATAACTTGGAGAGTAAGCTCAAGGAACATATTGAAATCACACAACGGTTCTCACAAGAACCGGATTTTGTCAATAAGGAGATTGCACTTAAAAATATTTTGGAGAAATTTCAGTTTCATCTGAAAGAGAGGAAACACCGACAATTTAATCGTGATCTCCTGGATTTCAAGGAGAATAGAGTGTACTCAACTATATTTAATAGTGGAGCTCGTAGACACCTGGAATCTGATGTGACTTCCAGTGACACTGAAGCATCTGAAGGTGATAAGGAGGGGAATACTCAAAAATCAAATAAGGGTAGAGGTCGTCATCGTGGGAGAGGGAAGGGAGGATATAGTGGTCCCAATCCACGTTTTTTAGAACAGAGCACGCCATATCAACTGCGTGCACGCAACCAAACTTAAGGATTGGAGGTCCCTACCACCCTTCCGCCATAGATCTAGCCCCAATACATACCTTCCCTCTTCAATCCTCTATGAATCCAGATCTACAAAAAAATATCATAAAAAATAACCAGATATTTAATCTCTCAACCCGCACACTGACTCCTGTTGAAATCTCGTTACTTAACAAAGGTCTTTCTTATGTACCCACTACGACTTTTAACTTGTTTAGTTGGGTCAAAGATTTAAACCTGTTTGCGAGGAAATTGCGTTGGCATAAACACTTCTGCTCTGTAAGAAAAAGGGAGAGTAAAGAATTGGGTATTCCTCAAGATATCCTTGAGGACGTGAGACTACTGTATTCTCTGTCTGATACCTCCCCTATGAGTGGACAAGGACCCTTTACTTCTCTGAAGAGCAAAAGTACTAGAATGCCACCAATTGGTGATCCATCTTGTATAGATGTTTTCTTAAATCACGTTTGTAAAGACTTGGAAAGAATTAAAATAGATAATCACTGCTTTAACTGTCCCAAGGAAGAATACCAGGCCCTTCTCAAATTAGAGAAGGAGAAGGGGATTTGTATCAAACCCTCGGATAAGGGAGGCAACATTGTCATCCTAGATGCCCCCCAATACAAGAAAATGAGCCTGGACATACTGAGGGACAAAAGCACTTATGAAAGGTTAAAAGAGGACCCTACTACCACTTATCAAAAGGAACTATTGTTGATCTTACGGGAAGCTAAAAATAACAAATTGCTTTCTGAAGAGGAGTATGGTTTTCTATTTTCTAAATCGCCTACCATTGCAACCTTTTATAGTCTTCCGAAGATACACAAGGGGGTGAGCCCCCTGAGGGGTCGCCCCATTGTGTCAGGAGTCAACAGTGTTACACAAAACGTGGGAATTTATATAGATGTTATCTTGGCACCCTTCGTTAAGGCTCTGCCATCGTACATCCGGGATACTGGAGATTTATTGTGCCGTCTTGAGGGGGTCATTTTGGAGGATGATATGTGGTTGGCCTCCATTGATGTAGAGGCCCTCTACTCCTCCATACCACATGATTTTGGCCTAAAAGCAACTCAAACATTCCTGGATTCTAGAGGATGTCAGTTCAAAGCCCATAATCAGATGGTACTCCAATTATTGGAGTTTTTTGCTTACTAGAAACTACTTTCTGTTCGATGGCGTTTTCTTCCACCAGCTCAGGGGTACCGCGATGGGGAGTTCGTGTGCCCCGTCGTATGCAAATCTGCTCCTGGGCTGGTGGGAGAGAAATTACGTCTTCGGCGATGTGGCCCCTCCACACATAGGCAGCGTCGTCATGTGGTATCGCTACATTGATGACGTGTTTGTGGTGTGGAGGGGCCACAGGGACCAATTCAGGGATTTTGTTAAGTCCCTGAATACAAATGACATTGGACTGAGATTTACGGCGGAGATTGATTCCCAGTCCTTGCCTTTTCTTGATATTTTAATCAGCAGGGGCAGGGACGGGGTGATCGCTACAAAGGTGTTCCGGAAACCCACCTCTACCAATTCTCTTCTTAGGTGGGAAAGCCATCATCCCCGCCCCCTGAAACAGGGAATTCCAGTAGGACAGTACCTACGACTTAGGAGAAACTGCTCCCTGGTCTCAGAATTCAGGGAACAAGCGAGTGACCTCAGAACGCGATTCCGAGAGAGAGGATACCCAGATAGTGTCCTTAGGAGGGCTTTCCAGAGGGCTATAAATACAGATCGTGGCCAACTTCTATTTTCTAAATACTCACAGAGTACCGACACCACTGTACGATTAATTGCCACTTTCGATGAAGCAACCACGGAGGTGCGGCAGATTATAAACAAACATTGGGGGACTTTGCAGTTAGATCCAGAAATTGGAAAAATGATCTCTAGTACACCACAAATCACCTTTCGTAAGGGGCGGAGCTTGAGAGATCGCCTTGTGCACAGCCACTACAGCGAAGAGAAAACAACTCCACAATGGTGGCCACAAAAAACAATTGGATGTTTTCGCTGTAGTGGCTGTGTAGCATGTCCCCTAATCAAACGATGTCGCTCTTTCTGTAGTAACAACACAGGAAAGGTCTATGAGATTAAAGATTTTATTAATTGTCGATCTAAGGGAGTAATCTATAGGGTCACCTGTAGTTGTAATCTTGAATATGTGGGTAAGACCACGAGAGAGCTGCGTAGACGTGTAAGTGAACATCTGAGCGACATTAGACATCAGAGAGAAACTCCATTGGCCCAACATATGAGAAGTCACCATGGAGGAGATATCTCTTCGCTCTGCTTTATGGGGATCGAATCGATTCCATATCCCGTCAGGAGGGGGGACTGGGACAAAAGAATACTTCAACGTGAGACCTGGTGGATCTTTGAATTAAAAACGAGTTCCCCAAACGGTCTAAATGAACAACTCCTGTTTGGATGTTTCTTGTGATCCTCTCAATACCCCTATGTCAAGATGACGAGTTATTCGGTGGAGTTGGTCTTCTGCTGAAGAACCTGCTTCAAGCAACGGATATACAGCTTTGTCTGTTATTTATTGCTCGATATGCTCCCGATATGTTGGTCCCCTGAATCTCACGCTAACTCTGGAGTGGGATATTCCATTGTGTATGTCTGCGAACACTATATAGTGGGCTGTGATTTATACGCAGAACCTCATGAGTCTCTTATTTGTCTCATTATATCCACGCCATCTTTTAAGAATCTATTGTCAAAATACCTATATAAGATAAATAATAACACTTGCCAAAATGGGGTCATAATTATGAATATCTTTCATACCCAAATGTAGATGGCTAAGTGTTATCTGATGGGAGGCGGGATTTTGAGTATGACGTTGCCTACACGTCACTTAAATCCTTGATTCTTCTCATACATACCCCTGGAGAGACGCCTGATTGGGTTGTTAAATGGGTAATGAGGCTTACTGCATAGAGCGCGTGCGCGGCCCCTAATGAAGGCGCATGCGCGGGATACGCGCGATGTAGCAGAGCCCATCCTGGCATGCAGGTACGTCTCCAGAGGTGTGGCTCCTCCCACCTCAAGGTGAGGGGTGGGAGGAACATTAAGCAGTGAGTAGGTATTTAACTCCACGCGGCTTACCGATCAGCGTGGATGCCATATGCCTCACCATTGCTCTCTGGGTTAGCGCTGAATATCAGAGCGCATCCAGCGTTACCGTGGAGTCCAGACAGAGAACTAATGCTGGCTCCGACACTGCTTTCTGTCAACGAGTCCCCTGAGGAATTGGTCGGATAGGACCGAGGAAACGCGTCGCCTAGTGAGTACGCGCTCTTATACATGGGATGTCTGTTGAAGACCCCTGTATATTTAGTTAGGGGGGGCTTTAGGGTCACGTAGTGGTTAGAGACCCAGTATCCCTAGACTAGGGCCCTCCTTCTTTTCTATTTGTGTCTGTGTGGTATGGTAAGGCTGCACCATTCCTTATTGCACCGTTATTTTTGGGCACTTTTTTTGCAAACACATTGTAGGTTAATGTCTTATTTATACCAATTAAAGGTTAAGTTTTAAATGTAAACCCTATATTTTGTATCTGATTTGACTACGTGGGTTATTGGCACTCCTTCCAGGTGCCTATCGTAATTGGATTGTTATCTGTGTATTTCAGTAGCTCATAGGTATGGCAGGTTTTTTATCTATTGGCCTGGACAAGAATCAATGGCTTTCAGAGGCTGGTGAGGTGTTTTCGGAGAAAACACTGGTCCAAAGACGATATATACCATCATTTAAAGTGGCTTTTAGAGACCTGACAAAAATATATAAAGACCAAATAACATCTTGGTGGGAGGTGCAGTCACTGGAAAACTATATCAAATATAAAATAGTACCAAGAGGGTTACGTATTTCTCTGGCTCCAGCGAGCAGGTGCAGGAGTGCGACATTAATTAACAAATGGGAAGAGGAGGCTACTAAGAGCTCCCTTCGTTTCATGCACCTGCTACTGGAAGAAGAGAAAACAGCCCTAAATAACTTGGAGAGTAAGCTCCAGGAACATATTGAAATCACACAACGGTTCTCACAAGAACCGGATTTTGTCAATAAGGAGATTGCACTTAAAAATATTTTGGAGAAATTTCAGTTTCATCTGAAAGAGAGGAAACACCGACAATTTAATCGTGATCTCCTGGATTTCAAGGAGAATAGAGTGTACTCAACTATATTTAATAGTGGAGCTCGTAGACACCTGGAATCTGATGTGACTTCCAGTGACACTGAAGCATCTGAAGGTGATAAGGAGGGGAATACTCAAAAATCAAATAAGGGTAGAGGTCGTCATCGTGGGAGAGGGAAGGGAGGATATAGTGGTCCCAATCCACGTTTTTTAGAACAGAGCACGCCATATCAACTGCGTGCACGCAACCAAACTTAAGGATTGGAGGTCCCTACCACCCTTCCGCCATAGATCTAGCCCCAATACATACCTTCCCTCTTCAATCCTCTATGAATCCAGATCTACAAAAAAATATCATAAAAAATAACCAGATATTTAATCTCTCAACCCGCACACTGACTCCTGTTGAAATCTCGTTACTTAACAAAGGTCTTTCTTATGTACCCACTACGACTTTTAACTTGTTTAGTTGGGTCAAAGATTTAAACCTGTTTGCGAGGAAATTGCGTTGGCATAAACACTTCTGCTCTGTAAGAAAAAGGGAGAGTAAAGAATTGGGTATTCCTCAAGATATCCTTGAGGACGTGAGACTACTGTATTCTCTGTCTGATACCTCCCCTATGAGTGGACAAGGACCCTTTACTTCTCTGAAGAGCAAAAGTACTAGAATGCCACCAATTGGTGATCCATCTTGTATAGATGTTTTCTTAAATCACGTTTGTAAAGACTTGGAAAGAATTAAAATAGATAATCACTGCTTTAACTGTCCCAAGGAAGAATACCAGGCCCTTCTCAAATTAGAGAAGGAGAAGGGGATTTGTATCAAACCCTCGGATAAGGGAGGCAACATTGTCATCCTAGATGCCCCCCAATACAAGAAAATGAGCCTGGACATACTGAGGGACAAAAGCACTTATGAAAGGTTAAAAGAGGACCCTACTACCACTTATCAAAAGGAACTATTGTTGATCTTACGGGAAGCTAAAAATAACAAATTGCTTTCTGAAGAGGAGTATGGTTTTCTATTTTCTAAATCGCCTACCATTGCAACCTTTTATAGTCTTCCGAAGATACACAAGGGGGTGAGCCCCCTGAGGGGTCGCCCCATTGTGTCAGGAGTCAACAGTGTTACACAAAACGTGGGAATTTATATAGATGTTATCTTGGCACCCTTCGTTAAGGCTCTGCCATCGTACATCCGGGATACTGGAGATTTATTGTGCCGTCTTGAGGGGGTCATTTTGGAGGATGATATGTGGTTGGCCTCCATTGATGTAGAGGCCCTCTACTCCTCCATACCACATGATTTTGGCCTAAAAGCAACTCAAACATTCCTGGATTCTAGAGGATGTCAGTTCAAAGCCCATAATCAGATGGTACTCCAATTATTGGAGTTTTTGCTTACTAGAAACTACTTTCTGTTCGATGGCGTTTTCTTCCACCAGCTCAGGGGTACCGCGATGGGGAGTTCGTGTGCCCCGTCGTATGCAAATCTGCTCCTGGGCTGGTGGGAGAGAAATTACGTCTTCGGCGATGTGGCCCCTCCACACATAGGCAGCGTCGTCATGTGGTATCGCTACATTGATGACGTGTTTGTGGTGTGGAGGGGCCACAGGGACCAATTCAGGGATTTTGTTAAGTCCCTGAATACAAATGACATTGGACTGAGATTTACGGCGGAGATTGATTCCCAGTCCTTGCCTTTTCTTGATATTTTAATCAGCAGGGGCAGGGACGGGGTGATCGCTACAAAGGTGTTCCGGAAACCCACCTCTACCAATTCTCTTCTTAGGTGGGAAAGCCATCATCCCCGCCCCCTGAAACAGGGAATTCCAGTAGGACAGTACCTACGACTTAGGAGAAACTGCTCCCTGGTCTCAGAATTCAGGGAACAAGCGAGTGACCTCAGAACGCGATTCCGAGAGAGAGGATACCCAGATAGTGTCCTTAGGAGGGCTTTCCAGAGGGCTATAAATACAGATCGTGGCCAACTTCTATTTTCTAAATACTCACAGAGTACCGACACCACTGTACGATTAATTGCCACTTTCGATGAAGCAACCACGGAGGTGCGGCAGATTATAAACAAACATTGGGGGACTTTGCAGTTAGATCCAGAAATTGGAAAAATGATCTCTAGTACACCACAAATCACCTTTCGTAAGGGGCGGAGCTTGAGAGATCGCCTTGTGCACAGCCACTACAGCGAAGAGAAAACAACTCCACAATGGTGGCCACAAAAAACAATTGGATGTTTTCGCTGTAGTGGCTGTGTAGCATGTCCCCTAATCAAACGATGTCGCTCTTTCTGTAGTAACAACACAGGAAAGGTCTATGAGATTAAAGATTTTATTAATTGTCGATCTAAGGGAGTAATCTATAGGGTCACCTGTAGTTGTAATCTTGAATATGTGGGTAAGACCACGAGAGAGCTGCGTAGACGTGTAAGTGAACATCTGAGCGACATTAGACATCAGAGAGAAACTCCATTGGCCCAACATATGAGAAGTCACCATGGAGGAGATATCTCTTCGCTCTGCTTTATGGGGATCGAATCGATTCCATATCCCGTCAGGAGGGGGGACTGGGACAAAAGAATACTTCAACGTGAGACCTGGTGGATCTTTGAATTAAAAACGAGTTCCCCAAACGGTCTAAATGAACAACTCCTGTTTGGATGTTTCTTGTGATCCTCTCAATACCCCTATGTCAAGATGACGAGTTATTCGGTGGAGTTGGTCTTCTGCTGAAGAACCTGCTTCAAGCAACGGATATACAGCTTTGTCTGTTATTTATTGCTCGATATGCTCCCGATATGTTGGTCCCCTGAATCTCACGCTAACTCTGGAGTGGGATATTCCATTGTGTATGTCTGCGAACACTATATAGTGGGCTGTGATTTATACGCAGAACCTCATGAGTCTCTTATTTGTCTCATTATATCCACGCCATCTTTTAAGAATCTATTGTCAAAATACCTATATAAGATAAATAATAACACTTGCCAAAATGGGGTCATAATTATGAATATCTTTCATACCCAAATGTAGATGGCTAAGTGTTATCTGATGGGAGGCGGGATTTTGAGTATGACGTTGCCTACACGTCACTTAAATCCTTGATTCTTCTCATACATACCCCTGGAGAGACGCCTGATTGGGTTGTTAAATGGGTAATGAGGCTTACTGCATAGAGCGCGTGCGCGGCCCCTAATGAAGGCGCATGCGCGGGATACGCGCGATGTAGCAGAGCCCATCCTGGCATGCAGGTACGTCTCCAGAGGTGTGGCTCCTCCCACCTCAAGGTGAGGGGTGGGAGGAACATTAAGCAGTGAGTAGGTATTTAACTCCACGCGGCTTACCGATCAGCGTGGATGCCATATGCCTCACCATTGCTCTCTGGGTTAGCGCTGAATATCAGAGCGCATCCAGCGTTACCGTGGAGTCCAGACAGAGAACTAATGCTGGCTCCGACACTGCTTTCTGTCAACGAGTCCCCTGAGGAATTGGTCGGATAGGACCGAGGAAACGCGTCGCCTAGTGAGTACGCGCTCTTATACATGGGATGTCTGTTGAAGACCCCTGTATATTTAGTTAGGGGGGCTTTAGGGTCACGTAGTGGTTAGAGACCCAGTATCCCTAGACTAGGGCCCTCCTTCTTTTCTATTTGTGTCTGTGTGGTATGGTAAGGCTGCACCATTCCTTATTGCACCGTTATTTTTGGGCACTTTTTTTGCAAACACATTGTAGGTTAATGTCTTATTTATACCAATTAAAGGTTAAGTTTTAAATGTAAACCCTATATTTTGTATCTGATTTGACTACGTGGGTTATTGGCACTCCTTCCAGGTGCCTATCGTAATTGGATTGTTATCTGTGCTGTCTTTATGCACCACATAAAATAATCACTTGTTGGCAGCACATTATGTGTTATCAACAAACAATGAATCTGTATGGGGATGAATGATCAAGGTGGTGATTGTGCATTCGTATATATAGGGGATGATTACTGCATTTAAATTGTTCCTGGTTATTCCCTTGTGTATTGGCCCATGTAAATGCATGTTTTCATTGTGGTCTAACTTTATGCACCTCATAAAATCATCTCTTGTTGGCAGCACATTGCCCTATACAAACAGGGATGTGCTATCGACAAACCATGAATCTGTAGGAGGACTGTGCATTCATATACATAGTGGATGATTAATGCATGTAAATTGTTCTTGATTATACCCTTGTATATCAGCCCATCTTTATGGGCACCTTAATTATTCAATGTGATAGAACAGTCTAAAAAGATGTGTTTTTAGGACATGCTGAAAACTGTTTTTTTTTTTTTTGGGGGGGGGGGATTGACACAACAAATCTTTGTTCTAGTCCATTCCTGGACTCTTTCCCTTTTTATGTATGTTATTTGTTTGTTTGTTTTTTCATTTTATTTATTTGATTTTTTTGTTTTTCTATTTTTATCTATTTGATTTTTGAATTTTCTTTTGCCTATTTTTTAATTAGAACCAAGTAAGTGAACACAACATAAAAAACCATTGAATAAAATTTGTTTTGTTTGTCTTCTTTTTACATAGCTAACCGTTTATTTTTAATCAATTTACTCTTGTTTCAGAAAAAGGAGAAAGCGTCTGTAATTAAGAAAAACAATGCGTATGCAGTTGCTGTAGCAAACTATGCTCCAAACATCACTAAGGATTCTGCCCTCCCAACTATATCAAAAAGTGCAACAGCAGATGCCAACAAAGCAAAACCACAGGAGGCAAAGAAGACATTCAACAGTGTTAGTAAAATTGACAGAATGTCTAGGATAGTTTTTCCACTCTTATTTGGCACATTTAACCTGGTGTATTGGGCCACTTATCTGAACAGGGAACTTGCCATAGAAGGGCTTGTCCTTTCCAAGTAGAATAGGCACTTTGTATGCTAACGATGTATTGGCATTCTCTGACTCAGATAGATTGTTTTAGTATGTATAACGAATAACTTGTGAATTGACATGTGCAGTAAGCACCTCTTATCTAAAAAGAGGGGGGAGGGGGCTCTATTAACTAGAACGAGCTTTGAATAGATACTGTAGCAGTTCTGACATTAAAAAAAAAAAAGGTTTCTCCTTGACAGCAAAGTATTTTCACTTTGGATTAAGGTATTACTGCAGTATATGAGAAAAGGCTGCTTGTTAACAGAGAACACGTTCTACTGAGACAATTTTTGATTTTCTTTTTGGGGATCCTATTTTGTTAATTACAATGTTAATCTTTTATATGAAAATGCAATGTGCTTATGTACTAAAGCCCTTCCTTATTCCATACTTTAGGTGTACCATACATTTCACAGAAATTATTAAAATGAAATTTTGTCAAATTAATAACGTTAATTTTTTTCTTTGCTCAATACTAAAAGTTATGACTCCATTTGAGTAACATTGTGTTGTTGTGGTGTTTATCACATTGATCAGGGAAATTTGTATGTCAGAAACATTGAAATCTGTCTAAAATGTGCTTGTCCACTGGAGTTGCACTACAGTTCTGTTCAGGCAATTACATTTCCTTTTTTTATATATATATATATATAAAATGTCATTTAAATCTAATTTACTAATTAGAGAGTCATGTAACCTGACAGGAGAAATACATGCTTATACAAATGCTTATACAGTAGCTAATAGTATTGCTATAATGTTGTATAATGCTATTTCACTTATTTGATACGTTGTTATCCCAAAGTTTACTAAGGTTATATGGGCATTCTGACTTGTTTACACCAATACTATCTTTGTAGTAACAGGTAGGTTCTAAAATCACAGGAATCACAGAAAGTTACAAAATGGTTTCATTGGCTTCAGAATGGTCTATACAGCCTTTGTGTGTAATGATGGGAGCAGGCTAGACCACGTTAGAACTTCCCCGGGCAAACCTAGTTAATATGTGTGTTTGTTCATTTTTTATTAAAGGATATATCCAGCTTGGTAACATTATTTTATTGTTCCAATACCTCAAAAACAAAAAAAGTATGTGTCTCCATGGTTACAAACTACATATGCAAACCCTGTGTTGTCAAATTGGGAAACAAAACAGTTTGCTGGACGGTTTTCTGTAGCTTTTCAAAGGCTAGTTGACTACCTCCAAGTAAGTTATTATACCATGCGTGGACAGGCGGTTGTAATGCTTTTGAAATGCTGGTTTTAACATGGAAGGACTTAACTATGAGGAAGAACCATATCATTTGGACTGAAACTCGTAAACATCCTGTATAATGTTTCTATACCAATGGATTTGATGTTTTAAGTGCATGGAATAAAATTTGCAGTTTTAGAAAGAAGAAATGATTCCTTGATACGACAATCTTTTCTATGTAAGATTATGCAGTCATACTCTCTCCACCTGTACTCTGCTTCATGGCTACATACCAAATGTACATTATCAAGAAGTAGGGTATATATGGAAGGGAGAAAAACTGCAGGATCAGACTACACAGAGTTTATAGTCTGTAACCATTAACACCTAAACCAGCATAAGAACTGTACACAAAACGGTAGGAGTTTGTTCATGAAGACTCTTTGCATTTTTAATTTTAGATTCATTAAAGCAATACAGCTTGGCTATCAATGTGGACATACACTTAAAGGGATATTCCCATTTCAGACACTGATGGCATATCGCTACAGTATCCCATCAGTGTCTGATAGGTGTGGGTCTCACCTTTGGGACCTGCTCCCATCTCCAAAAGTGAAGGAGAGCCCACAGCAGAAACACAGATACAGTACCCTTCATTCACTGTTATGAGAATTATCTGGCTTGGCTATTTCCATCAGCCCCTTAGTTGAATTGAGAGGTGGCCATTTATGCACAGTGCGTTCTCCATTCATGGCTATGGGGCGTCCAAACATAGCCAAGCGAGCACACTCAGCTATTTTTGGAACTCCCATAGAGGTCAATGGAAAGCAAGTCATACATGTATGGTGCGCTCTCCATTCCAGATGCGTGACCCGCACCTATCTGATATTCATGGCATACCATATGTAAAGGTAAGCACGGTTGTAGTCCGATTCCCGACCTTATTGTAATCCACAAAGTGGAAACCAGCACCGTTCTTAAAAGCTGTAAAGATCTTTTATTCTTGAGTACAGCAAGCACATACAAATAATCACAGCACCCCGACTGTAAACGCGTTTTGGACAAAAAACATGTCCTTAATCATTATTGATGGCATAACCTAGCGATATGTCATCAGTGTCAGAGGGTGGTATAACCCTTTACAGCATTTGAAGGAAATAACAGTATATTCTTTTCACATTATTTTATGGGATTATCATTGCCCTGCACTGTTCTTACAGTTGTAGCCCTTTAATCCATTACATGTTCCCTAAATTACAATAGGAGTAACTCTAAATACCCTAAAAATTACCCTAATGTACTTTGAAAACTTCTTAATTTGGACATGTCACATGGTACTGTATTATTGCAAATAACCTTGGCAACTTTTTTGTGTAAGAATATTGTAGACTTACGGTGTTCCTTTTAGTATTATTTCAGTATCAATTACAGGATTTCAGTAAAGTCAAGCAACTTTAGCATGAGAAGGCAGTATACATTTATAAAGAAGAAATAGAGTGGAATATCCAGTGTACACCCATTCTGTTATCATATGCTATTGCCAATTCATGTTGTTTTCATCAAATTAATAATTATTGCATAATAACATAATTACCAAGGTCACACATTCCTTTGTGACAAGAAAGACATCACAAGGAACAGTGCTGGACAATTGGATTACTATTTTAATAATGCAAATGTAAGGTTTACCTTCTGCTTTTTTAAGTTACGCGACTTAAATACTGATGACTTATCATCTGGATAGGTCACAGTATCTGTTCGGTGGGGGTCTGACACACAAGACCCCCGACGATCAGCTGTTTGAGAAGGCTCTCCTTGCTCACCAAGCACAGCGCTGTACTTTGTACAGCGGCTGTGCTTGGTATCGCAGCTCAGCCCCATTCACTCGAACCCCCACAATCAGGTACTGATGATTAGGAATGAGCGAATCGACTTTGGATGCTTCATCCGAAGTTGATTCGCATAAAACTTTGTTAGAATACAGCATGGGGCGAACGCTCTGTACAGTATTAGAATGTATTGGCACTAAGACTTTGCAAAGTTATAACTTTGGCTCATCAGAGCCAATACATTCCGCTTGCTCCGTACAGTAATCTCACAAAGTTTTATGCAAATCGACTTCGGATGAAGCATCCAAAGTTGATTCGTTCATCCCTACTGATGATCTATCCAGAAGATATTAACGTCTCGGAAAACTCCTTTAATTAACTCAATAAAGAAAACAAACTTAAATTTAAAATAAAAATAAAAAAAAAACATTTCGCCCACTAAACTAAGAACAACATTTTATGAATATTTTAGTTCTAATAATATGTAATGAATTATAATTGTAAGTACACATTTTACAATATTATATTTTAATTTGCCTTGTGTACTACCTTGTATCTTTCTTGCTGTTTTTACATTTTCTTTCAAAACAACATTATGTCGCATTATATCAAATGTTTTTTAGACTTGGATATCATTAAAGTAGAAGAAAATCATTGCTTAGATTTCTGTCTACTATTTAAGCAGGAGTATAAGTATGGGAGATGCAAAGGCTCCAATGACACTTGGGCCATAAAGATTGAGGAGCCACTATACATCTCTAATACTATAAATTATGTTTGTAGTTCTAGAGCCCTGGGGGTACTGTTTCTCATTGTGGATAGTCCCAGATGACATAGGGAATCTTACAGGCCAGGCAGTGCTGCATGGAAATAGGGGAATGTAGATAAGCTCTTATCAACAAAAGCTGGCCCTCTACTCCAATCTATTGGATGGTCACCCTATTAGTCAATGGAGGACATTTACTGAAGGTTTTACACCACTATTGTGATGTGAAAAAGTTGCAGATTATGGTGCATGCTACAGTATATTTGCAGCACAATTTGTAACTTTTAGAGGTTCTTGCCAAAAGTGGCAAGAAAAAGCCTGAGCTTACTGGGAGTCTGTGCCACCTCCTAGCTCAGTGATGGCTAACCTCCAGCACTCCAACTGTGGTGAAACTACGACTCCCAGCATGCTCCATTCATTTCTATGGAGCTCTAAAAATAGCCAAGCAAGTGTGCATCTTGGGAGTTGTAGTTTTACCACAGCTGGAGTGCCAGAGGTTAGCCAACACAGTCCGAGCTGGTATGGACTTGAGTTTCTGGTGGAGATGTTTATAATTTATTAAGCGGTATCTGCCTCTAAATAAACTGGACTCATCTTATTCCAGCTCAGGGAGATCAAGACTGGCTTATGGGAATGCCAGTCTTGATACATCTTCCCTAATGTCTTTAACAGGCTTGGAACCAGGGTTTTCTTTGGGACCCAGGGGCTTCGAAACTGTCTTGTCTATTGTCACATAGTTCATTTAGTCTTTTAATGATATTTTTTGTCATTGCTTAAGTGTTTTTATTGGACCATTTAAAAGTCATTGTTAATTTTCAGGCAAAAGGGACATGAGGTAAAGCAGAGCACTTTATCCATACAATAGAAATAAATATATATTTTCCTATATGTGATTGAAAGTAGAAGACCTAAACTGAATCTGGATCTTCCATTGAGGTGTGTGCAATATAACATACAACGTTACTAGCGAGCAATAATACTGAGTTACATACATACACTCTACAGACACTACATAAGTATAATGCAGGCTATTTACAACATACAATGATTTCAGTTCATTTCACTTAATGATTGTTAATGTTTAGTTCTCTACTTTCATGGGAGTGGTGGATTCTAAATTTAACACCTACGAAGTGTAAATTATACTGTAGCACCATTAATACTATTATAAATATATGTATAAAGTAACATATACTGTATATAAGAAAACAATGATCTGTAAATATGCTATATATAATAAATGTTACTTTAATTTGATATTTGCTTTTTGAAAGGGCTGTTTGCGTAATAATTAGCCAATCAATTTTTTTCATTGCTAACTTAGTAGTCTGCCACACCTCACTGCTAACTTAGTAATTTAGTACACCTTTCCAACATTATTTTGTCCGTAATTCACTAATCCTGCTTACAAACTCAAAGTTTCTCATTAAACAAAATAAATACCATTTTGGGACATGCTAGCAAGACTTTCGGCAGTAGACCACATCACAAGCATTGAGTGACCATGCATAGACAAATATAGCATATACATCTTCTGACATAATATCACAAAACGATACTATGTCAGTCTCGTATGTACAATATATGAGAAATGTGAATCCAAGAGGAAAGATAAGGAAGGAAAAATCTGTATAAACAGATAATTCAGCTTAAGGGGGTTGTCTCATCATGGACAATGGGGGCATATCACTAGGAAATGGCAGAGCCAGAGCTCGGCTATTTTCGGCGGCCCCATAGAAAATGAATGAAGGGTGGTTGCATATGCATGGTACACCCTCCTTCAGTTTCGAGGCTCCGTTCTCAATATCGGTGTGGGTCCCAGCGGTGGGACCTGTACCTATAATACAATGGGGGCATATCCTAGCAATATGCCCCCATTGTCTGTCATGAGACAACCCTTTTAACTGCTGATTGGACCAAGCAATGGGATATTTGAGAGGGAAAAAATTTGGAGCACTTCCAACAATTGGCTATGTTTCCTAATATACAAAATTTAAAAAGTATGTTCATATCTCTAAAAGACATAAAAGACATAAATAAAATAAAATCACTTCAGCTATGAGGAGCGGTGTTGCTTGTGCAATGCTGGATCTTGGGCGAACAATCTGGAAAACATATGGTAATAGCTTTGACAGCAGTACCATAATCTCTTGAGGATGAAGATAAAGAAGTCTGGCACTTCTGGTGCTTCTTCAATTAAAAGTCTCTAGCCTCACAGAGAGCAACGTTTCTGCCTGAAACATAGGGCATTAAAATAATTTTTCTGGTTACCCATTATTTAGGCATTCTCTTTAGATTTTTCATATTAACATATCAAGTTAATACCTAATTGACATTGTCTACAGTGCTGCCTTTTATGAATAAGGCCTCACGCTGAAGCCTCCTTATTGTCAAAATGGCAGTACCAAGGTCATACCACCGATTCCATCCCAGCACATCAGGATACAAAAATAACTTCTTTAAGTAGTTTAAAGTTGAATTCACACACTTCATAGAATATAATATAATATTGGCAATTGATTATTAGAAAAACTATGTATAGTTATTTTCCATATTTTCATTATCTCTATTCGGTGAGGGAGACATAGAGACATTCTGGAATTTTTATAATCGTTTTCATGTTATTTTGTACATAAATTTTTAAAGACAGGCGATTTGATAAATAAGACACATTGTTTCCTGCAATTCAAGAGCTAAAATTGGACACATGCTATGAAAAATTCAATTTATCTGTTCTTTGATTCCTTCTTAAATTGTATGGCTTTAATTGATATTGTATTTCTGATACACTAAGTGCTCCGATGGAATAGTTCTTGAAGAGGAGCTAAAGGCTCATCCTGTTGTTACTATATTTGTATAATGATCTGCAACATGGTCATTATGATGGGGACTTGTTCGACATATATATGATATTGATACTTATGATTAGTTGAATGTGCATGATTACAACTGAGCCTTTACATTACTGTGATTTGGCGTGCATATAAAACCATGCATATCATTTGATAGCGCAAAAAAAAGATTAAAAGGGTTGTTCGAGATAATTAGAAACTTTAGCAATGCCATTGAATGCTGTATACCTGTAGGCTACCACTGCAGTGCGTGAAAAACAGCAGAAGGACTGTACTGGAAACGTAGAGAACCTGCAGTCTGTTAACAAACAGCAGGAGAAGGACTGCATTGGAGACATCGAGAACCTGCAGTCTGTAAACAAACAGCAGGGGAAGGACTGGACTCGAGACGTAAACAACCTGCAGTTTGTTAACAACCAGCAGGGGAAGGACTACTTTGGAGATGCAGAGAATCTGAAATCTGCAAACAGAGAACCTGCAGTCTGTTAACAACCAGCAGGGGAAGGACTGCATTGGAGATGCAGAGAACCTGCAGTCTGTAAACAAACAGCAGGAGAAGGACTGCATCGGAGACGTAGACAACCTGCAGTCTGTAAACAAACAGCAGGGGAAGGACTGGACTGGAGATGTAGAGAACCTGCAGTCTGTAAACAAACAGCAGGGGAAGAACTGGACTGGAGATGTAGAGAACCTTCAGTCTGTTAACAAACAGCAGGAGAAGGTCTGAGAATAGAGAATGGTGCTGGAGAAATTGGTATTTGAATTTTTTTTACAGTATTTAGAGGCATAGGGAAAATTACTAATTATGTCAGATAAAACCTTTAATGCTTCTCTTAGAACAAAACAATTTTCAGTTAAGAAATTTTTTACTGTGACATCCACAGCTATAATTTTTAATGTATGGAACATTTGATAATCATACATTAGCTGATATTTGACTTACAGTAATGTATGTAAAAGAAATAAACTATTTAACTGACTATGCCACAAGCGCTTGTCAATCCATTCAATGTTTCCACTGGTTATAAGGAAGGGTTTTAGGAAATAGCCAGAATGAAGTCTTTGGCTGCGTTAAGGAAGGTTGGACCCTCAATGAAAGGGCAGCAAAGGGCAAAATGATAGGCCTGATCTCAGTAGTCTGCTATGTGGTCTTATACAGGTTGTGGCTCCAGTAATCACCACCGAGTTTGGAAAGGTAGTGTAGACATGTAAGAACAGTTCACCTGTGAATTAGAAAAAAAGGGGGAACAGCGGGTGAAGACTTTCAGAGCATCAGGGTCCGTGGTAGCATGAAAAAGAGACATTACATAAGAGAACACTCACAAAAATGCAGTATGAGACAGTTATAGTAGGTCTCTGCCATCCAAGGACTACTCCAAGTACCAGACTGTGAAACTTTTGTGTATTCTAGATTTAACATGTGCAGGAAAACGTTGAAGGATAAGTTTACCCAGTCCAGGAGACAGGATATGTGGGCGACCATGATTTTACTGGATACCCTTGTGAGGAATAGTCTGCTACACTATTCCATGCAAAAAAACATAAACCCTAGTGAACACTGTCGAACAGAGATCGAAAGAGCACTTTTTTTTGGCTTCCATCGGTATCATGAGACCTATGAGCCAAAAGGTAAACCCTTACATGTAATCTTGGCATACTTTTGCCACAATGTGGTAATGGATTGGCCCTCTACACAGTGTGGTGTACTCTTAGGAACAAAATATTTTAGAAAATTTCACTTAATTTTTTATTTTTACACTTATGATATTAAACCTTGCTTATTTATTGAAAATAATTATATAAGACGAAAGTCCTGCAAAGTATTGGCTTTCTGCTTTACAGTAACTAATACATGTGAAATGATTTATGCTGACAGCCATATACTATACTGTACAATACAATGGATATATATGAGAGGAATGTACTGTATGATCAACATTGTTTTAGGCATTTTATAGTGATATAGTAGTAGGTACATTTTAAAAGGGAATTACATTATAAAACTAAGTTTGATTTTATGCAATTAAATACAGAGAGAATTCTAGTAACGGATTGCTTTTTAAGATGTCATAATGTTGTTTTGGTAGACATTTTAACTTTGCTGTACCTCTCTTCACTAGTCACTTTACTGAATTCTTCATTGGAAATATTATTTTTCTTATACACCAATCCTGTATATATGTAACCCAAACCATGTTGAATTTGAATGGAATGTTATGAAAAAAATATACCGTAATTATTGCCCTAAGTTAAAAAACAAACAAACTGGTATTTCTCTATTATGTTCTTGTGTGAGGTGCATGTTTTATGTCTTATTAATGATCTAAGAACACAACAAAAATGCCATAATACAATGAACCTGATATTTGAGAGAAACAAGCAAGTGTATACAGCAGTTGTTATGTATTTGTGTGTAAATGTTCCTTTTAATTAATGAGAACCCAATGTATCATTGACATTTAAGGTTCCTGATCAAATTGTCCTTATCTTTACAGATGTAATTATGAAAAAAAATAAAATAAAAGCAATGGAAATATTCTGTAATTTGTGACCTTGTTTTAAGAAACGTTAACACAAGTGATAAACTGTTTTAATGTATCACCTTTGCTTGCTATTTCAAATGACAGTATTTGCTTAATATTCTCTTTTTTGTATTTCTTATTAAAGTTAATTTAACTATAATGGATTGTGTTTTCTTGTCAGTTTTGTCATCAGAGAAAAGCATGTAACATACTACAAGAATTGGCTTTTCGTGCCAGTAACAATGGCCATGCAATCACAATCTATCGATATTTGCTGAAGATGTGTGCTTCCTTTTCTTAAAAAAATCACTCAAGATGAACATTAAAGTGATGTTCCTAGACGTAAATACTGATGATATATCTGATCGATGGAGGTTGGACACTCGGGACCCCTGCCAGTCAGCTTTTTGTGAAGGCAGCAACACTTGCAGTAACACTGAGGCCTTCTCTCAGCTTTCCCTAGGCCAAGTGATGAAACCTTCATCAGTCACATGGCCTAGGTGCAGTTCAGCCCGTAGAAGTGAATAGGGCTGAGCTGCAATACCAAGCACAGCCATTATACAATGTACAGCACTGTGTGTACAGGAGAAGGCTGTGATGCTCACAGGAGTACTGGTGCCTTCTCAAACAGAGGATAGGTCATCAGTATTTAAGTCTCAGAAAATCACTTTAAAAACTTTGTCTGTTGAGGCCAATTAAAAGTAATAAAAAGAATTACAAAACATAAAATAATCTCCTGGAATATAGTTCTTTGCTGATCTTTATGGATACATTTTATTGATTACAAGAGTATTTGTGCAGCTTTACATATTTATTATATATTTTATTCAAATGTCCATCCATATTTAATGGAGTATTGCCATTGCGAACTTGTCCCACCTGGCAGCCATAGTTGGTCAGCACTACTGAAAGAGCTGAGCTGGTTGTTTCTATATTTCCTATTCACTTATATGCCAGCTACGGAAACAGCCCACTCAATAGTTTCCATAGTCTCCACTACCTTTGACTGCCTCATTCAGGGAGGAGGAGATGCGGGAGGCATTCTAAGTTGAGACGTATACTAAAGGTGTTGTCTCAGTACTAACTACCAGTGATGAGCGAAGTTATGAAAAAATTGATTTGGCTGCTTTGTCAAATTTCACAAAGAAATTTGATTTGTGACTAATTACTTTGACACAAAGCACATTTCTTTGTATGTAGCAGGCACAATGATGAGGATGGGTGTTCGTGGTGCCCCCTGTCATTGAGCGTTCATCACTGAGCATGGCAACTGAGATTAAAATTAAGGCCTTTTATTGGTTAATCTGGTTAAAAAAAATACATACTCACCTTATCGATTTGGTCACAGAGAGGCTGTCATGGCCATCTTGATTGAAGACACTGCGCAAAATCTGACATGGTGACGCGATGATGTCATGCTGGCCGGGTGCGGTGTAATGAAATCACGCTGGTAAGCACTGATGATGTCACCACGCCTGGCCAGTGCAGTGACATGGTGATGCCACACATCACCCCACACAAGATTTTTCACAGTATTTTAATGCAAGATGGCCGTAGAGGCCTCTCCGCGAGCAAGTATATGGGAGCACGTATATTCGTTACCACAAAGTGCAAGAAAATTAGGCTTCGCTGCGAATAGAATTTTTCCTGAAATTGGGATCAAAGCCAATTCCTTTAACTTTGATTCGCTCAACACTGCCAACCACTGTGACTCTTGCAATCACCAAACTAGTGAATGAATTTAAATGTAAGACAATGGCCAACTATGGGGCTTCTTGAAAAAGTTTAGCGCATCCAACAGATCTTGCAGTATAAAACATTGCTAGTGATGCTGCCAATCCATTCAATAGATCTGTGATCTTATACAGATTTTTTCACATTTTAATATGTGAAGGGACAAAGGAAATCAACATAAGAGTGAGTTAAACATAGCATTTATATACATTTGGAATACATGAAGCATAAACCTTCAGTAGCAGTCGCTACCAGGCCCAGGAGCCTTAGGGATCCCAAAGACCCTTGTGCTGCATAAGAAGACAAGGGTTTTATAGAAAATGCATGCTGGTCAAGTTACTCCTCTTGCTGGAGGGAAGGGGTCAAGAATTTGGCATTGGGGGAGAAGGGCCGTTTAAATTTTTGCCTCAGGTAGCACAAAGGCTATGTGCTCCCCTGCCCCTGGCCACCAAGCACTGAGGGAAGGGGGCCCAAGCTAAACTCTTGCACCAGGGCCCATGAGCCTTTAGCTACACCCTTGACATTACCTATCACTTAATAACCTGTAATAATCATCCTGTCATCGAGGGATAGTCTGAAGGTCCACATACATATTAGATGCATGGCCTATATAAGTCTTAGGGCCCATTCACACGTCTGCATGTGTTTTGCGGATCCGCAAATTGCAGATCTGCAAAACACAGACACCAGCCGTGTGCCAGCACTATAAAAATGCCTTATCTTGTCTGTGTCTCCAGACAAGAATAGGACATGTTCCATTTTTTTTTGTCAGAATGGATGCTGTCCGCATCTTTTGCGGCCCTATTAAAAATGAATTGCGGAACCATTCATACGGATGTGTGAATGGACCCTAATGTGTATGGTCAGCTTAGGTGTGCATACAGGAAGTTGATTGACACCTATATATTTTATACAGGAGGTTATGACCTATTCATAGGATAAAAAATGATAAAAAAAATAGTAATAAGCTAGAAAGAGAAATGACAACAATATCTGATTTCTGGTTCACGTAATATTTGCTGCTATACATCTGTGCTCAGAATTACTTATCAAATCATTCAGACACAAATGTAATCACTGTCTTTGCTTAGAAAATTTGAAAAGTAATTCTCCTCTAGTGATTAATATTGGGTTTTTCTCAATGTCCAACTGCTGAGGGAAATGAAGCTGACGGCTTGCCTAGGGCTTGGGCTTATGTGATTTCTTTGTGTGCCACATGCAGAATACAGTGCTAAGACATGTTCTGCGAGACGGAGCCTAAACGGCATTGCTCTTCATTTTACATGGGATATTATGACTCTCAAAATATAATGTACATATTATAGAAGAGTTTGTTGAGCCTTTAGAAATACGCCTCTTGAAAAGCAATGCCATCTGTCAAGTATACTCTGCGTTTGTTCCTGTCATTTGCCAGCTGTGGATCTGATCTCATCAGCATAATGTTCATGGTTTCTGAACTAAAGAATAAAGACGTGATTTAATGTGCATTCAAATAATAATAAATTTCACAATTTAGCGGCTTTATGCGCATTCATCTATATGAGATTTCCCAGAACTGCAAATGTTGCTATTTTCGCACATCATATAATCCTCCAACCAGCGGTATCAACTATGAGATACTAAAGTAGCTTTAGTTATTTACAGACCCAGTCAGACAAAGGAGGCTGTGCTTCACAATTATAGCAAAGAGCCACATCAATGCTGAGCAGTAAATTCACATGAATCGCATGCTTTCTTCTTAAATAATAGTCAAGTGATGGATTGTTTTGGGCCCAAAGTATGCTTCCATTTATTATAATGGGAAGTCTCATTGTAGAGAAAACTTTGTTACAGATGTTTTTGGATGAGTATCGCTGGCAAGACTCTTGCCCCCTATGTATGCTTCTAATATAGACTGATATAGACAGTAAGGGCTCATGCACACAAACATATTTTTTCCCATGTCTGTTACATTTTTTGCGGCCCTTATGCGGAACCATTAACCTCAATGGTTCTGCAAAAAAACGGAAATGACTCAGTGTGCATTCCGTTTCCATATGTCCACATGGCTACCCCTAATTAAAATATAGCTTTTATTAGATTGTCTCTAAAATAAACCATAAATTACCACATACAGTACGGTAAATAGCACTATAATTACTTTTTTAACTCTAAGCCCTCAATGTCCCTCTTCCTGACCCTACCAATTGTGCCCAGCTTGCTAATTGGATCCCTAATATAGATAGACGTCCCTTAACGCGTTTCTCCAGTGCCTAGGATATACTGGTTCTTCAAGGGACCTCAGACTGGCTAGGCTATACAGACAATACTGTGCCAAGATCCACTGGCCACCTCAGATGGAAAATGGTATCCAATATCCCCTATCAGTTGATGCCCTTAAATAACCTTAATCGCTCCTTCCCCACTCCTATGCAAGTAAAAGCATAGATGTGTTACATCTTGGGGAGCGCACTCCCTGGACTTCTTTTTTGTTCTGTGTTAGTGTTTTGAAACCTCTTACTACTGACAACAGTGATAAGTTTCTGTCCACATGGCTATTACGCCAAAAAGATAGAGCATGTCCTATTCATGTCCGTTTTATGGACAAGGATAGGCATTGTTACAATGGATCTACATAGGGTTGTTTACATGAGCCCTAAATGTAAGGGTTTTTTAGGTCATTACATGTGAACACGACATGTGAACTGACCCAAACACAGCAGCAGCAGTGATGTTTTACAGGTACACACATGAAAGTTGGACTACTTTGGGATTCATTTTCAGATTCTGGATAAAAACAAGAATATTACTATTTATAGAGATGAGTGAATCAATTCTAAATAAACCGGTTACATCTCCAAAAAATTTTACTTCAAAGCAAAGCCAAGTTTTGATGATTTAATGGGACCTGCCATTGTACATAACAAATTCAATACCCTGATGAGGTCGATAGTGCAGAGGAGATGAAGACGGAGGATCATATGACCTTGGGTCGTGTTTGGCAGGCTTGCTCACAATGCCTTGCAGTCAGCTTGACAGCCATTCAGTAGGGGCGATATTGATTTGTCTATTAGGCACTATATTAGGTACTAAGCAGAGAAGCCATTCTGAGCTCAGCCACTGTAGTGGTAGAACATATCACAGACACAGCAATTAGACAAACAGGTAGCCATTTTCAGGTCTTACAGGGACACAGTTAGGGTTTGGCAACAGGGGCGGATTGGGAACTCAAAGTGGCCCTGGAAAAATAAATGTAGAAGTGGCCCCATGTTGGAGGTGGAGTCAAACTGTCTGAAAGTGTGGCCAAGCCAAGTAGGCAGGGTTTTTTGCAGTGCAATATGTATTTTGTATTGATGCCATTTTGGAATATGCCTTTTTGATATTTTTTTAATTTTTGGGGGGGAGATAAAGCAACAACAACAAAAAATAGTGAATCTGCAGTTTTGATTTATTTTCCATTATGAAGTTCACTATACAGAATAAAAAAGTTTATATTTTAATAGTATGGGCATTTTGTGAGCAACAATGTCAGTGATCTTTATTTTTTTTGTTTATTTTTGTTATTAATATAGGGAAATGGACTGATTTGAATTTTGTAAATTTTTATAGTTTTAAAAACATTTTTTTTATTTCTTTTCACTTATTTTAAGTCACCCTAGGGCAGTGGTTCTCAACTCCAGTCCTCGGGACCCACCTGCCAGTCAGGTTTTCAGGATTTCCTTAGTTTAGACCAGCTGATATAATTAGCGTCCATCCATCAGGACTTACCACAGGTATTCATTCTGTGGGATATTCCTAAATCCTGACTGGCAGGTGGGTCCCGAGGACTGGAGTTGAGAACCACTGCCCTAGGGGATTTTAACATGTGATGATCTGATTGCCGCTCCCATAGAATAAGTCATATAACTTGTAGCTATAACTATTAGCATTATAATAGTGAATGAGAACACTCCTGTATATTTAAAAACTTTTATTCTCCTATTAAGCAAATTGTCACTTTTGAGTCTCAAATCAGGGACCTTCTCTATCAGAAGCAAAAAACTTGCATCACAGCTTTTAGGTGATGGAATTTCTCTAACTAAAAACATAGTATTCCTGTAGAATGTACTGGCATTTATAGATACAACTCTGTATACATATCTTACACTGGGGAAACAGCAAAAGTCCAATTTATTTTGCAAACACAAAAATGTAATAGGCAAAATAAATGAAGACATTTTAGCTCTCTAAAATATATATATATATATATATATATATATATATATATATATATATACACAGCTGTGCTCAAAAGTTTACATACCCATGCAGAATTTTGGCTGTCTTGGCCTTTTTTCAGAGAATATGAATGATAAGACAAAAAAATTTTTTCCACTCATGGTTAGTGGTTGGGTAAAGCCTAATAAATGGCTTCACTCAACCACTAACTATGAGTGGAAAAAAAGTTTTTGTGTTTTCATTCCTATTCTCTGAAAAAAGGCCAAGACCAAAATTCTGCAGGGGTATGTAAATTTTTGAGCACAACTCTATATACAATTTATTTTCTTCAGTTACATTTGTGTAATTACTTAATAAATCAGTCTTTTGCTGCTACCCCAGGACTTGAACCCATAATTTGTATGTGGAAGAGATATGTCTTGTGAGAGATGCAAGTGTGCTATAGAGCACCAGCTACCAGAATTTTTCTAACTAAAATGTTCTGTTATATAGAGAATTGTACAGGAATACAGGCAGAGTTAAAAGTCAAAGGTGTAGGTACAAAACACTAACAGAATTATTAAAATTAAAATTTAGAATTTTAGGAGCAAAACAGTAACAATGCAGTTATATGACAAGAATTTGCTAATCATATGCTAAATATTTGTAATTCCAATTTATGTATGTGATAGCTAAGATGATTGTCTATAAAATGATGGTAGTCTCACATTCAAAGCTGTAGTGGATGGTGAGATATGAAGCCTGAAAAGCCTTGTACATCAGGTTCTTTAGTGGATTGTTGCTTCTCCCGAAAAAGGGAGACTTTTTGGACTGCTTGTTCAGTAGAATCCACTACTTTTGTCAAAACTACAATGTGTGTATAAACATGGGCAAGCATCTGTCACCATTAATCCCTTCAAGCGACAGCCAGTTTGGACCAAATGCCAGAGCCCCATTTTTCAAATCTGACATGCGTCACTTTATGTGGTAATAACTTTGGAACGCTTTTACTTATCTAAGCCATTCTGAGATTGTTTTCTCGTGACATGTTGTACTTCATGACAGTGGTAAATTTGAGTCGATATATTTATCCTTTAATTAAAAAAAAATACCAAATTTACCAAAAATTTGGAAAAATTCACAATTTTCTAAATTTGAATTTCTCTTCTTTTAAGACAGATAGTAATCCCTCATAAAATAGTTATCAGTCATCATTCCCCATATCTCTACTTTATGTTGGCATCATTTTATAAATGTCTTTTTACTTTTCTAGGACTTTAGAAGGCTTACAAGTAGAGATGAGCGAGCATGCTCGTCCGAGCTTGGTGCTCGTTCGAGTATTACGGTACTCGTAAGTGCTCGCTGCTCGGACGAGTATCTCGCTATGCTCGAGGAAATGGCATCTCCCGTATTTTGAATTTTTGGGGCCTATAAACTCAGCCAATCACAAGCCAGGAGACTCTACGGTACACCCAGCATCACATGGGGCGCTTACATGTCGATAGCAGGGGTTGGCTGGCCTGATCAGGTGACCCTGGAATATACTAGTGACTGCCCGCGGTGCCCGGCTCAGATGCCGTCTGGATGTGGTTAGGGACAGATCTGCTGCGTTTCAGGGAGAGTGTTAGGGCCTGGATTTAGTTCTCTGTTAGGCAGGAGTGATATCGAAAGAACCCAACAGCCCTTCTAAGGGCTACAAGACAATTTTTTTTGTCTCCTGGCTGGGCTGGCTGGCACTAGTAGTGCAGCTATCGCCAAATAGAACAAATTTTTTTTTTATTGTTTTATCTCAGTGACACAAATCCATTTTATACAGCTGTGTGGAACCATTCTGTGTGTCACAGTTCAGCTGTCCACTCACCACAAACCACAATCCGTATTTTCTGTCCAGGTGACCCATACTATACGTCACGTAATCAAATACGGTTTTTTGCTTTCACTGATACAGCTACATTAGAAAAATCTCTGTGCGACATTTGTCTGGGTTGCAGTCAAAATAGCCACAGCCAGCAGGGGCTAAGTTTGCTCCCTGATGTTTCTGCATGTCATGTTAAAAAAAATATATATATTAAAAAAAAAAATAAAAAAAAATATATAAAAAAATTGTTTTTTTGTTGTTTTATCTCAGTGATACAAATCCATTTCATACAGCTGTGTGGAACCATTCTGTGTGTCACAGTTCAGCTGTCCACTCACCACAAACCACACTCCGTATTTTCTGTCCAGGTGACACATTCTGTACGTCACATAATTAAAAAAGGTCTTTTGCTCTCAGTGATACAGCTACATTACAAAAATCTCTGTGCGACATTCGTCTGGGTTGCACTTAAGCAGACCAAGTCTGCCTAATCTAATAGTTTCAGTGTAATTGCTCCATACTGCACGTTACGTAATAACATACGTAATTTAGCTCTAACTTATCCACCTATATACAAAGCACAATCCGTATTTTTTGTCCAGGTGACACATTCTGTACGTCACGTAATTAAAAAAGGTCTTTTTCTCTCACTGATACAGCTACATTACAAAAATCTCTGTGCGACATTTGTCTGGGTTGCAATTAAGCACACCAAGTCTGCCTAATCTAATAGTTTCAGTGTAATTGCTCCATACTGCACGGTACGTAATAACATACGTAATTTAGCTCTAACTTATCCACCTATATACAAAGCACAATCCGTATTTTCTGTCCAGGTGACACATTCTGTACGTCACGTAATTAAAAAAGGTATTTTGCTCTCACTTATACAGCTACATTACAAAAATCTCTGTGCGACATTTGTCTGGGTTGCAGTCAAAATAGCCACAGTCAGCAGGGGCTGAGTTTGCTCTCTGATAGTTTCTGCATGTCACGTTAAAAAAAATATATATATAAAAAATTTTTTTTTTAAAAATAGTTTTTTTGTTGTTTTATCTCAGTGATACAAATCCATTTCATACAGCTGTGTGAAACCATTCTGTGTGTCACAGTTCAGCTATCCAGTCACCACAAACCACAATCCGTATTTTCTGTACGTCACGTAATTAAAAAAGGTCTTTTGCTGTCACTGATACAGCTACATTACAAAAATCTCTGTGCGACATTTGTCTGGGTTGCACTTAAGCAGACCAAGTCTGCCTAATCTAATAGTTTCAGTGTAATTGCTCCATACTGCACGGTACGTAATAACATACGTAATTTTGCTCTAACTTATCCACCTATATATTTTCTTGTTCAGATTGAACAAGTTTGTGGGTTTCAGTACAGCAGGCCCATTTTTTTTTGTACATATAATACACTTATATACAGAAAATGTTGACCCCAGGGCTAAGGGTCGAGGGCGTGGGCATTCAATTACAGCAGGGGGCACAGGCCGTGGTGCTGGGCAGGGTGAGACAGTACCTGCTGATGAGGGAGCAGGGGAACGCCGCAGAGCTACACTCCCTAGCTTCATGTTTCAACTTACAGGGACACGTTTCCCCAGAAGAAGCCTTTGGGTGAAATGACGTCAGGAACGGACGCTGTCCTGCGGGCCTGCACACCTCGCTTTGCCACCTTGATTTTGGTATCTAAATTTCCTGTTTTATATTGATGTTCTGTTTCTTCAGTCTTGTGTTTAGTGCTTTCTATTTTGTACCATGGCTGTTCTTATGCCAGGTGTAATTCTTTTTGCACGCTACATTGGTCTCATTATTTAGCTGTTGGCTGGCGGTGCGGTGCATTCCCGCAGGACGGCGCCCTTTTCTTTTCTGTACATTTCCCTTGTCTATGTACGTCCACCATATTGTCATATATTTGTTTATTATGTCTGTCTTGATTTTTTAATCAATAAAGAAATATGTTTACAACTATTTGTGGATATTATTGTTTATAGGAGCTATTACAGGGACACGTGGTAGAGGACTGTTGAAACCACAACAGTGCGAACAGGTGATGTCGTGGATTGCGGACAATGCTTCAAGTAATTTGTCCACCAGTCAGTCTTCCACGCAGTCCACCCACGTTACCCAAGGGAGCACTCCTCTGGCTCCTCCACCTCAACCTCCTTTCCCCCAGTCTGCCCCCTCCCAGGAAAATTTGGAATGCGATCCGGCATTCTCTGAGGAACTGTTTTCTGGACCCTTCCCTGAGTCACAAACCACTTCTCAGGTTGCTGCTGATCTCTTTCCCGATGCCCAAGTTTTCCAACTGTCGCAGTCTGTGGGTGATGATGATGACAATGTTGACTTAGTGGAAGAAGTGTGTAAAGAGGTGTCGGGCGATGAGGAGACATGGTTGTCAGACAGTGGTGAAGTATTTTTCAGGGCAGGAAGTCCGAGGGTGGAGCAGACTGAGGAATCGGAGGATGACGAGGTGACTGACCCAAGCTGGGTTGATAAGCCGAGTGAAGACAGTGCTTCTGAGGCGGAGGCGAGTGCTGCACCAGAACAGGTTGGAAGAGGCAGTGGTGTGGCCAGAGGGAGAAGCAGAGCCAGAGCTGGTGCATCAGCAGCAACTGTTTCACGTAGTGAAGCTCCCATGGCGAGGCCTAGATGTTCGCAAGTCTGGAGTTTCATTAAAGAAAGTGAGGATGACCAACGGACTGTGGTGTGCAACCTGTGCCACACCAGGATCAGCAGGGGTGCCACCACTACTAGCCTAACCACCACCAGCATGCGCAGGCATATGAGTGCTAAACACCCCACTCAATGGAACCAAGGCCATTCACCTCCTGCAGGTCACATCACTGCTCCTTCCCCTGTGTCACTCGCTGCCTCTGCTAGTCAACCCCCTGCCCAGGACCCCGGCACGAGCGCCTCCCACTGGAAAACCACACCTTCGCCTCCACGATCCTCCACAGCGTCCACCAATGTATCCCAGCGCAGCATTCAGCTGTCTTTACAGCAGACACTGGAGCGCAAGAGGAAATACAGTTCCACCCACCCACATGCTCAAGCCCTCAACGTCCACATCTCCAAATTGCTGAGCCTGGAGATGCTGCCCTATAGGCTGGTAGAGACCGAGGCCTTTCGCAATCTCATGGCGGTGGCTGCCCCTCGGTATTCGGTCCCCAGCCTCCACTATTTTTCCCGATGTACCGTCCCATCCCTACACCAGCACGTGTCACAGAACATCATCCGTGCCCTGACCAACGCTGTTTCTGATAAGGTCCACCTAACCACGGACACGTGGACAAGTGCTGCCGGGCAGGGACACTATATATCACTGACGGCACATTGGGTTAACTTGGTGGAGGCTGGGACCGAGTGTGACCCATGGGCCGCTCATGTACTGCCCACACCGGGATTGCGGGCCTACCTCGGTCACGGTCTCTCAGACATACTATGCCTCCTCCGAATTATCTGCCAGGTGTTGAGCAACTTTGAGGAGTCAACACAGATGGTCAGCGGCGATGCCGCCATTATCAGCCTCACCATCCCGCTGCTTTGCCTGTTGAAAAACTCACTGCTCAGCATCAAGTCGGATGCTTTGCGCTTGTCACAAGAGACGGTGGAGGAAGATACGTCGCTTGATAGCCAGAGCACCCTCCGGTCTTTTTCTCAGCGCGTATCGGAGGAGGGGGATGAGGATGAGGAGGAAGAGGAAGAGGAGGAGAATGTCGGTGAGACAGAAGAGGGTACCAGTGCTCAGTCCTTCTTAACTCTTGAGCGTGTATGGACTGAAGAGGAGGACTTGGAGGAGGAGGAAATGGAGAGTCAGGCCAGTGAGGAGAGGGAATTCTTGCGTGTTGGGACTCTGGCGCACATGGCAGACTTCATGTTAGGCTGCCTATCCCTTGACCCTCGCGTTAGAAGCATTTTTTCAAACACCGATTACTGGGTGATCACTCTCCTGGACCCACGGTACAAGCAGAACCTTTCCACTCTCATCCCTGTAGAGGAAAGGAGTATGAGAGTGAATCAATATCAACAGGCCCTGGTGCACAAGCTGAAACAATCCTTTCCATCTGACGCCGCTAGCGGCAGAGGGCATGGTTCTGTGGGCCAAGTAGCGGGGGAGAGAAGGCGAGCAGGTAGCTTGTCCAGCACTGGCAGGGGAACGCTCTCCAAGGCCTTTGTCAGTTTTATGTCACCCCAGCAAGACACTGTCACCTGTCCCCAGTCTAGGCAGAGTAGGGGGGAGCTGTACAGAAAGTTGGTGAGGGAGTACCTAGCTGACCATACCAACGTCCGTAGCGATCACTCTGCTCCATACAACTACTGGGTTTCAAAGCTGGACACGTGGCCTGAACTGGCGCTGTATGCCTTGGAGGTGCTGGCCTGCCCTGCCGCTAGTGTGTTGTCAGAGCGGGTATTCAGTGCAGCTGGTGGCGTCATCACCGATAAGCGTACACGACTGTCAACTGACAGCGCTGACAGGCTGACGCTTATTAAAATGAACAAAGCCTGGATTTCACCGGAATTCAAATCTCCTCTGGGGGAAAGCAGCTAAAGATTAACATTACTTATGTATCTGATTCCTCTTCTCTACTCCTCCTACTCCTCCTTGTCGTCTTTGCCTAACACTGACCCAAAAAACGCAATTTTTTAGAGGTCCAACTGGCACTCTTTTACCACAATTTTTCCGGAGGGCCACCTACAGGCCGTCTCTCTAAACAATTTTTCCGGAGGTCCACCTACAGGCCCTCTCTCTAAACAATTTTTCTGGAGGGCCCCCTACAGGCCCTCTCTCTAAACAATTTTTCCGGAGGTCCACCTACAGGCCCTCTCTAAACAATTTTTCCGGAGGGCCCCCTACAGGCCCTCTCTCCAATCAATTTTTCCGCAGGGCCACATAATGCAATAGATGGGAATCGAACCCGAGTCAACTACTTGGGAAGCAGCTATGCTCACCACTTTACCACCAACAGCCACAGCAACTGATAAGAAAAGATATTAAACTTGAGGTAAGCCAACATTTCGACAATCGATAACCCGAAAAGGGTCCGCCGTCGAGCCCGGCGTTCGGCCACCCTTAGCATTTCTCAAGGAGACAGCCTCCAGGCCCTCAACGTCCACATACAGGGCCATGCTAAATTTTTTATGTGCTCTACCTGCTACCGTCGTGTAGCTTGGTCACTCTGACCGAGTCTGACCCTGGGGCCGCTCATGTACTGCCCACTTGGAGGATTGCGGGGCCTACCTCGGTCATGGTTTCTCAGACTTACTATGCCTCATCCTCCAACCCTTCCTCCTCCTCCTTCCAATTACATCCGTGCTTCACCTCCTGCTACCTCAGTTTAACTCGGTCACTCTGTTGTCACCGCCATGTTGCGTCAGGCTAAATTTTTGGGTGGCTCACCTGCTACCTCATCTAACTTGGTCACTTGTTGGTGTCATTGCCATGCTGTATCAGGCTTATGCCTGCATCGTGTGGCTGGGGATAGGAGAGCAGTGCCAGTATGGGCATGGGTGATGGACCTTCGTTGCACCTAGTTGGGTGCTTCCCTAACATGTGATAGGCATGTGCCTCGCCTTTCTTGGTCTGGGTGAGCACAATTGCCATGAGGGTAACCACCAGGCTGTTGCAGGAGAATTTGGGGTAATGGTGGGATTAGGCAGCCTCAGAGGCATGTGGGGGCACATGGCAGGACTCAGAACAGAAGGAGCGCCATATTGAATTTGCAACACAGATTTTGATGGATTGGTTTGCGGGAGCCATTGATTTTTTGCGGGATGAGGTGACATTTTCATTGGTACCATTTTAGGGTACATAAGACTTTTTGATCACTTGGTATTACACTTTTTGTGAGTCAAGGTGAAAAAAATAGCTGTTTTGGCATAGTTTTTTTAACATTTTTTTTACAGCAGACACTTGAGGGGGCAAGTCATGTGATATTTTTATAGAGAAGGTTGTTACGGACGTGGCGATACCCAATATATCTAATATTTTTATTTTTGTTATGTTTTACACATTAGCTGCATTTGAGAACAGAATTAAATGTTGTTTTTGTGCAGCCATTTTCAGAGAGCCATATTATTTATTTTTTGGGCGATTGTCTTAGGTAGGGTATCAATTTTTGCGGGATGAGTTGATGGTTTCATTGGTACCATTTTGGGGCAAATACGCATGTTTGATCACCTGCTATTACACTTTTTGTGAGGATAGGTGACAAATAAATGGCTGTTTTGGCATAGTTTTTTTTTTTTTTTTTTTTTTTACAGCGTTCACCTGAGGGGGAATATATTGTGATATTTTTATAGAGCAGGTTGTTACGGACGCGGTGATACCCAACATGTCTGCCATTTTTATTTTTATTAAGTATTACACATTAGATGCATTTTTGAACAGTATAAAATCATTTTTTGTGTTGCCATTTTATGAGAGCCATATTTTTTTTTATTTTTTGGGCGATTGTCTTAGGTAGGTGTCAGGACTGGGGGGTACAGACAACACAAGACAATGGGCCCTGAGACTGAACCCACCCACTGTCCCTACCTACTTGCCTCAGACGGCCCTAGGCGGCCGCGGAGAACCACAATGGCGTTCCCTATACTGAATAAGTGGAACACCCAACAGGACAGACAAATAACCAAAGAATGGAAAGAAGGAGCAAACAAGGACAAAACCACACAGCAATGCAGTACAAAATTGGCAATAAAGACAAAAGTCAAAGGTCAGGTGGAGGGTTGGATAACAAGTACGCAGTCAGAGGGAATAGGGAGGGAACAAACAGGAGAGCTGGGATCCAGGTATGAACCGAAATAGCCAGCAAGGAAGTGAGCAGCTAGCTGAAATTTATCCAGGATCAGAGGCTAGGTCCAGAAGCTGATTGGACCAGCCCCGATCTCAGTACCAAGTTCAACTGAAGCACAAATCCTACAGAGCACAGTAACTCCTGCATTGCTGGACAAAAGCAATTGGCTGTGTCACAACAACCCAGGCACAGTTCACACTAGGTACTGCACACTCCTGACAGTAGGGTCTCATTTTTTGCGGGACGAAATAACGGTTGGATTGGTACCATTTTGGGGTAAATAAGTCTTTTTAATCGTCTGCTATTACACTTTTTGTGAGGCAAGGTGACAAAAAATGGCTGTTTTGGCATAGCTTTTTAAAAAAAAAATTTCTGCATTCACCTGGTGGGGTGGATCATGTGATACTTTTATAGAGCCGGTCAATACGGACACTTTTTTTTTAACTTTTTTTTTACTTTATTTGGGGGAAAATGGCACTTTTTTTTTTACCTGAAACTTTTATTTTTTTTAACTATTGTTTTTTTGTTTTTACTTTTTTTTACACTTTTTTTTACTTTCTTTTTACACTTTTTTTAATTTATCAAGACCCACTTGGATCTTGAAGATCCAGTGGGCTTGATGGCTATACAGTGCATTGCAATAGTCATCTATTGCAATGCACTGTATTGTCAGTGCTACACTAAGGCTGATCAGACCCTGAAGGTCTAATCAGCCTTAGGTACATGGCAGCCAGGATGCTTTTGTAAAGCGTCCGGTTGCCATAGTAACCATCCGGCCATTGCCATTGCAGCAGCGGCGGCCGGATGGCAGAGAGAGGGAGCTCCCGCCCTCTTAACCCCATGGATGCCGCGGGCGGCTACCAACTGCGGCATCTATGGGGTTAAACAGCCAAAAGTTAAACAGCTGTAATTACAGCTCACATTCTCTGCTGATGGCAGCGGCTTCGATCATGAGCCACTGCCATCATAAAATACAGCGCAGCAGGAACATGAGGGGGGGCAACGGAGGCAAGGGGGAGGCAAAGGGGGAGGCAAAGGAGGGGATCACTTACCCCTACAGTATTCAGGCCAGTCTTCAGGTTGTGATCTCCAGCATGGAGATCACAGCCTGAAACCGGCTTTTTCTCTGAGTGGAGCGCACCGATTGGTTAGTCTGCATAGACTAACCAATCGGAGCTCTTGCCGGCAAGGGACCACGCTGATTGGTACCTTGCCGGCTTCCCTGGTGTGTCTGCTCTCGGGGAGTGCGGAGACTCCGGGGCTGTGAAGCGTTTGAAGTGTCACAGCCCCGGTAAGCATTTTGGACGTCACTGTACGTCCAAATGCAGTGAATTACTTGCGATTTGGACATACAGTAACGTCCAAATGCTGGAAAGGGTTAAGGTATAATTTTTGGACCGCTTGTTCAGAACAAGCCATTGTTTTGTTTTTTTTTAGCATACAACTGTGTGTATAAACACCGTTAGGCATCTGTCCCCAATAAAGGGCAATTATTGGAATTAGAGATGAGCGAATCGAATCTGACGAAGTGGAATTCGATCCGAATTTCAGGAAAAATTTGATTCGCAACTAAGTCGAATTTCCTAGCGATTCGTGGTAATGAATTGTCTTTTTTTTCATAAAATGGCTGCAAGCACATGGCATGACATGTGGCAAAGAACTCTGGGAGAAAGAAGGAAACAGCCACAATGCGATCGCATGCAGACATGTAGCCAATTAGCAGCCAGCCAGGTACTGTGATGTCACAGCCCTATAAATATCCCTGCACTCCTCGATTCAGCCATTTGCCATTGGACTTAGTGCAGGGACAGACCTGAGCAGCGCTAGGGAAAGTGATAGCCTGAAACCTTGTTAAAAAAGAGAAAGAAGTTTGGGGAGTTCAGGGATAGATAATCAGAACTGCAGGGAAATGATAGGAAGGATTTTTACACAGAATCAATAGGGGAATATCAGGCAGGGAAATCATGGTTCTGTTACACTGAGCAGCAGTGACTGGGCATTGGTGTTAGCCTGTTGCATACTGCACTCAGATCTAAAGGCTGTTTTGGGGTGCTTTATTCAAAGAAGCACCATTTGTGTTCCTTGTTGCAGTGCAGTAACAGGGTCAAAGCCTTGTTTGGGGTACATATAAAAAAAAAAATTTTAAATTATCTTTTGGGTTGTGTTTGGGAAAAAAAATGTAATCTGTGATTGGCAGCTTGTACATTTTAAAGAAATAGTCGCAGTGTCAGTCGCCAAACAAACAGAAAAGTGTAATATAGTGTGTATTGCTGCTTTGTTAACTAACTTCCTCTGTGAAGTTGATTTGCCAAAAAAATAGTTAAGTCGTGTTTGTCAGCTTGTTCATTTTAAAGAAATAGTCGCAGCGTCAGTCTCCAAACAGAAAAGCGACATATAGTGTGTAGTGTGGTGCAGTAACTGATTGTTACACCATATAGTGTTTAGTGCAGTGCAGTAACCCAGTGTTACCCCACTCTGTGTGTGTCGTTATTTTTAAAAGAAATACTTAAGCTGTTCTGTGGTGCTTTCTGTTTCTACAAACGTTTTTGGAGTGTGTTAGCAAACCCAAAAAGCGCCATATAGTGTGTATTGCTGCTATGTTAACTAACTTCCTCAGTGAAGTTAATTAGCCAAAAAAATAGTTAAGCCGTGTTTGTTGGCTTGTTTATTTTAAAGAAATAGTTGCAGCATCAGTCTCCAAATAAACAGAAAAGCGGCATATAGTGTGTATTGCTGCTTTGTTAACTAACTTCCTCGGTGAAGTTGAATTGCCAAAAAAATAGTTAAGCCGTGTTTGTCGGCTTGTTCATTTTAAAGAAATAGTCGCAGCGTTAGTCACCAAACAAACAGAAAAATGACATAAAGTGTGTAGTGTGGGTAGTAACCCATTGTTACGCCATATAGTGTGTAGTGCAGTGCACTCACCCAGTGTTACCCCACTCCGTGGGTGTCGTTATTTTTAAAAGAAATACTTGGTAGAAGAGGTTGGCAGCTTGCGCGTCAGGAAGAGGTGCAGCCATCAAGTCGGTAGTGTGGCCGGGTGTCAGCAGAGTGGCAGCAGTGCGAGGTCGGGAGCCAAAAGGGCACGGGGTAGACCACCCTCTTCGCAGGTGCTTTCCGGCCTTGAAAATAGCAGCGCAGGGGCTCACCGAGGCAGCGGAGGTAGCAGTCAGTCAGTGCGGAGTGTTGGTGGTAAAATCACCTACTCAGCGGTGTGGCAGCTTTTCGTCAAGCCGCCAGAGGAGGTGAACATAGCTATACGTGGAATCTGTGGGCAGAAAGTGAAGCATGGCCAAGGGTGGTAATGTTGGCACCATGGCCTTGCCCCAATATATGCAGCATCACCATAAAGTGGCCTGGGAGAACCGTGGCTAGGATGTGGTGGTCCAGTCTGCCGCAGCAACAGCAGCATTACCCAGTGGCATGCATCCCATTTCAGGCAGTCAAGGCTCCAGCACCTCTGCCGAAGGGAGATGTCAGTCTACCCGTCCTGATGCTCCTGCTCCTCGTCCTCTTATTCCTCGCCACTCATTACGCCAGCAGTCGTTCAACGAGGCGATTACCAAGAGACAGCAGTACGCGTCCAGCCATCCTACAGCGCGGAAGCTGACTGTGCTCCTGTCCAAGTTGGCTGGTGCTGCAGTCCCTCCCTTTT